>JAQOWZ010000034.1:1054453-1125389 GCA_035578165.1 Stenolophus ochropezus
ATTTTGTTTATTACAAATATTTAAATTTATCATTATATATATATATATATATATATATATATATAATACCTATACATATACCGTTCCTACTTTATATTGTATAAAAATTTTCTTCCACTTAGTTCTACATCGTCACTGGGTTATTGTTCTCAGAAAACTTATATGTATTATAATTACAGAATGTAATATTGTTTTATACAAAATATTTTTTTATTATATAAGAACATACTATAAATATCTAATTAATAAAAAAATGTTATACAATTAGGAGATTTAAAAAAAAAAAATTAACAAAATTCGTACTCTTAAATAATGATTTATTCCATAATTATTGTCGTCTGCCAATGGATCGGGAACGGTTTACAAAATTTCTTGTCGTAGCATGTCAGATATATTCAGTTCTATATCAGGAAGAATAACATTATTTTCTAAAATTATATTTTCGACTGCATGTATTTCATCTCATGGAGGTAAGAATATATGGAGGGAGCATAAACCTGTATTATTGGCGAGGGGAGTGAAGCCTAGTGGGGACGGACGCATACGGGTCTTGGTCCCACTAAGAGTGGGGATTTCGCGGTATTTTTGAATTACAAAATACGTGTAAATGTAAATATCATTACTTGTTATTATACAATAAGAAATTTATATAGGTATATATAAGTTATGATTTGAGGTTCGACGGAAGGATTTTTAAAAACAATTTATTGAAAGTACAAATAATTATTTACTTTAATTATTTTAAGTCACAAAATTACAATTTATATTATAAGTTTAATTTATAATTTCAAATATAAAATGGACATAGTTTCTACATGCAAATATTCTGACTAACTACACATTTATGAAAATACAGTTTATATAGTGTTTGGGCAAGGGTGTCAGGTTGTTTCCTGTGGGAATCGCAACCTCAGCAGGATGGACCGTGGTAACTCCTCCCTCGCTAAAATTGGGCTTCATCGGGAAGTTTCAGCGTCGATGTAGGGGGTGAAGTTCTCGGTTGAAGTTCGATGTCTTCTGTCGTGGACTGTTTCTTCACATGCTTGTGGTATTTCTTCTTGAAGTACACTACAGTAAGGGTTGTAGCGCTGGCTACGATGATTCCATATAATGCCCATACTGGATAATTGATGGTGTCTTCTTCTTCAATTGGGTTGTTGTAGTATGGGATGTTTTCTATATTTTTGATTGGCTTCAATTCTTCTATTCTATTCAATTGAATCGTCATTTTCGGAGTTTGGGTGTCGTTGTATTTTATTTTGTAATTTTCAATGATTATCGGTTTGCCGAATGTACCGTGTTTGAAATTTAGATCTTGATTCTGGATATTCAGTTTGCATTGGTCTTCTTTGATTAAAAATATTCCGTGTAAGTTTTTTATGTTATCTCCATGATCACATTGAGTTTTTAGTGATTCAGGAAATGGGAATATTCCAATGAATTGATTGATTTCTTCTAGATATTCAATATGATTCTTTTTGATGTTCAGTTTCACTAATGGGCAGTTTTCTACTTCGTTTCGTAGCAGGAAATTTGCTTCGCAGGAGTCTTCATTTATTTCTCTTATGTGGTTTGGACATTGGAAGGTGTTCCTTTTATTGCGAGTACATATACCACATAAAGACCTTATTTGACCTACTTCAGACTTCAGTATATACTCATGATTAGGAATAATGGTAACGAACTCAGAATTGTGTTTCGTTGGAGTTGGAATTAAATGGATAAGTTCGAAAATTGTGTCAAAATTTATTGGAATTTCTATGAAGTATATAATTTTGTTCTCTTGTAATTTACAGTTGACTGAAATCAATTTTTCTATGTCCGGCATATTTTCTACGTTTATTTCAAGTGGTAGTTCATCTTTATAGTACTTTGAGATTTTGTTTAATTCCTCATATAGATCGTGTGTTTTGATGATGCTCGGATGCATAGTATGGAGTTTGCAAAAAGTTAATGAGTTTTCAATGTCTTGGAGGGTATTTAATGTTAATGTAAATAGAATTTCTAGTTGATTGTAAATATCTTTGATTACCAATTTATCATGATCTTTGACTCCTGTAGTAACGGTATGTAGTAGTTCTGTTAATTTAGATTTTAGAATATTTTCGTTTTGTCTAATAGTATCAATGGTCTTGTTAAAATATTTTATCATTTGATTGCTTACGGAATATTGGTTATTAATTTGATTCTTTAAATTTAATTGGTTCTCTTGCAAATGTCTTAGAATTTTCTTATATCGTTTATCATCTTCGGCATCTAGATTTCCTGTGATGGCTTTTACAACTGTTCCCAACCCGTTAAAAATACCTCGTTTGGTTCTTGAATTTATTAATAGATGACTAAATTTCTCGTTAATTTTATTTCTTATGTAGCCAATAATTTTGTTATTATTTTCAAAATCCGTGCTAATTGTTTTATCTTCGTGTATGGTGTGTATGAGTTGTGAGTGTTGTTTGTTTAAATTGTCATACTGTAGTATTAGTGGTTCCAAATCGTAGTAGTGTACAAGAGTATGTTGTGTTCTTTGTAGTCTTGCGTCTCCGAGACTAATTGTTAGTAGTCCTGGATTATGTGTGATGTCTTTAGTAATTAATCCGTTTGAATACGGGAAGTAGAGGGACCTGGAATTGCGGGGTATTTGTTAATAGTTTTTCTGGGTCTTTTTATATTGGAGATGTGAATTTTTGGTTGTTTCTTCTCGTTATCTGTATCGATTTCTGCGGTTTTTAGGTTTTCATTAATTATTTTGATTTTTTCTTTTTTGAATTTTGGGTTTTTAGTTTTATTTACTTTCTGCTTATTATGAACGTATACTGTTTCGGGTATAACAGGTAGATCTTCACGTTTCTCATTTAATTTTGAAATAGTTTTTGTTTTGTTTTCTTGTAATTTGTTATTAATATCTTTATAAATTAATTTGGATTTTTCCTTATGATTTTGAATATAATTTTGAGTTATTTGCTTATCAATGTCTATGTCAAATGGAGAATTTGTTTCGAGATGGCCATTAATAACTTCGATAGGTTTTAGATTAGTTGTGCTATGGTTTGTATTATTGTATGCGAGAATGGCGTATTTTACTTTATCTTCGATTAACTCATTTTTAAAGTGGTCTTGCAAATTAAATAAACGTATGTGCTCTATTAATGTGGAATGAAATCGTTCGATTAGACCATTCAAGTTTGGATATTGAGAACAAATAAAATGGATTTCGATTCTATGGAGGGCTAAAAGTTCTTTCACTACTGTATTTTTAAATTCAAGTCCATTATCTGATATGATTAACTGAGGAATGCCATGATGTGAAAAGAAATTAATCAATTTATTAGAGATTTCGATGGCGTTAGTAGAGTTGACCCTGTATGCTTGCGCATACTTAGAAAATGCGTCGATGATAGTAAGGAATTTCGTGTTTTCTAGTGTAAGTGTGTCGACGTGTAGTGTGTGTAGGGGTTTGTCAGGGGTAGGAGTGATATTGAGTTTAGGTTTGATGGGATTTCTCTCGTACTTAGCTGCCAAACAAGTTTCGCAATTATTTATGAAGTTTGTGATAGATTTTAATTGATTGGGCCAATAGTATAATTTTTTAATTTCATGATGTATTTCGTTGATTCCGCGGTGGTTTGTTTTTCCTTCGTGGAATTTTGTGATGATTCGTGTAATTTCGTCTTCTTTTTCTATATCAATTAATTTTGTATTACTTTTAATAAATTTTATTTGAGAATGTTTAAAATGTTTTTGAAGAATGTTGCTAAATTGTTCGTATATGGGTGATTCGAAATATAGGTAATATCGAACATTGGGGGCAATATATTCCTTAATGAAATCCACTATCTCTTGTTCAAAATTTATTTCTGATATTTGAACATGCAATCTCATTTTATCCACATGGAGTTTTTTGATTTTAGGTTTCGATGGTGAATGTTTTACTTGGGAGATAAATAATTTATTTTTTCCAACGTTTACTGGAGATTCAGTAATGGTTATACCAACTATGGGATTCTCAGGATTGGAGTGGATTGTTTGGTCTGTTTCGGGGTCAATTTGTTCGTCATCATCAGGTATCACTATTATTGACTGGTTATCATTGTCAGGGTTGAATGTCTCATTGAAATTTTCGATAAGGTCGTACAAATTTTTTGATTCTGGGTCTAAAGTGTTTATATTTAGTTCGATTCTCGATAGGGCATCTGCATTTGTATTAAGTGAGCCTTTTTTGTGTATTACTTCATAATCGAATTCTTCTAATCTAGTTCTCCATCTCATTAATTTTGAATGTGGGTCCTTTAAATTTTGTAAATGGTTTGTGATCTGTCACAATTATAAATTTTTTTCCGTAAAGATAAGGTCGAAAGTATTTAGTTGCCCATATCACAGCTGTTAATTCTTTTTCCGTGGTGTCATATTTCTGTTCCGTATCGTTTAAAGTCCTACTTGCATAAGCAACGGGAAGGTCGGATCCGATAGGGCCTTGTGATAATACGGCACCTATGGCGTATTTACTTGCGTCTGTTGTCAAAATGAACGGTTTGGTAAAGTCTGGGTACTGGAGTATTGGTTCGTTAATTAGTAGGTTTTTGCAGGTGTTAAAACAATTGACGTAATCGGGATCGTTATGATTAATGGTGGCATCCTTTTTTAAACATTTTGTTAACGGTTTCGTAAGATGAGCAAAATTTTTAATAAATTTCCGGTAATATCCTAAAAGTCCTAGAAATGCTTTGATTTCTTTTGTTGTTTTCGGTATCGGGTAATTTTGAATAGCATGAATTTTATCAGGATTAGGTTTTACACCTTCGGGGGTCACGACATGTCCGAGGTATGCAACTTCTTTCCTGAGGAATTCAGATTTATCTAATTGGATTTTTAAATTCGCTTCTTTTAATCGGTTAAAAACTGTTCTTAAATTTTGAATGTGTTCTTGAAGGGATGTACTAAAAATGATTACGTCATCTAGATAAACAAGGCAGATTTCATTTACTAAATTTCTAAGAACGTTGTCCATTACTCTTTGAAAAGTAGCGGGGGCGTTCTTGAGTCCAAATGGCATTCTTAAAAACTCATAATGCCCATGTTCTGTGCTGAAGGCTGTTTTTTCAATATCTGATTTGTTCATCTCAATTTGATGAAAACCAGATGCAAGGTCTAAAGTAGAAAAATATTGACATCTGCCTAATTTGTCTAATAAGGAGTTAATGTTCGGGATTGGATATTTGTCGTCTATCGTTTTGTCGTTCAATTTCCTATAGTCGATAACAAGTCTCCATTTCTTTTTACCTGATGCGTCTAGTTTTTTAGGGACGACCCATACGGGGGATGACCAGGGTGAATGGGAAGGACGGATGATATTTTGGTCAAGCATTTTTTTGATTTGAGATTGAACTTCTTTTCGAAAGATTTCCGGGTATCTATAAGGTTTTGCATAAACGGGATTATCATCTTTCGTGCGAATGAAATGTTTTACATCGTTAGTGAAAGATAACGGGTCATGTTCGGTGTGAAAGATATTTTTGTACTCGGTCAGCAGTTTTGTTATCTCAGATTTTTCTTCATCGTTCATATGGTCCAGTCTTATTTTGTTCATATTGAATTTATTTTCTATTTCATTTTGACAAAAATTTAGATTATTTATTTCAAAACTGTTTAATTCTTGAAATTTTACACAATTTACTGAATTTATAATTTCTTCATTTTGGCCTAAATTTATGATTGGATATATAGCTTTGTGATTTTGAATTTTAGCAAGTCCTTCGGGAATTATTATGTTATTGAATTTAGTTTCCGGTATCAATATTTCTCCGTTTTCGATATTGTTTAGAAATAATTCGCCTAATTTTTCTGATCTGGGTGGAATTTTTATGTAATTAGATTTGGGTATTATTTCATGGTAATGAATTTCAATTTCTTGTTTCGGAGTTATAATTTTGTCATTTGTCAGGTCAATTTTTGCACTTAATAATTTCAAATTATCTAAACCTAGTAAAATATCAAAATTTCGGTGGAAGTTAAATAAATGGTACTTTACTAATTTGTCTGAGGCATTAAATAATTTTGAAGCAGGAATCACTATGCTAGAATTTTCTATTGATGTTCCATGAGCTGTAGTAATTTTGAATGGATCATTCTTAATTTGATTTTTGTAATATTTATTCGCTATGTTTGGATTTATGAAGGACCGTGTACTGCCTGTATCGATTAAAGCTTTTAGGTTAAATTCTGGAAATACAATGAATGGTAGTTCACTATGGTTATGAATCACATTCATTAATTCAATGTTTGTTCCGAGGCTGTTATTGGAAAAAACTCGTTTTCGTCATTTTGTTCTGGTTCAGTGACATAATATTCTAAATTTGATTCGTCTACATAATTTCCAAAATTTTGTTCTTCTGGTTCTGCATATTCTTGCAGTTCTGTATTAAATAGTTCCTCAGCGATAGGAGGTCTGTTTTGGGAGTGGAAGAATTGTTGTGGACGATAAGGACCAGCTGATGGGTGAGGTGTCGTTGACTGCCTTGTGGAAATACTCATAGGTGTTGGCTTATTCGATTTAAAATTTGGATTTGGTCGAAAAACATTTTGGTTGGGTTGATTATTTGGTTTATTGAATTGGTATGGACGTTGGTTATTGAATGGTTTGTTAAATTGATTGTTGCCAGGGAATTGGTTATTATAGTTTTGTTTAAGTACCTGATTTGCAGGAGGCAGGGGTCTATACATTAGTTGCGGGTTTTGGATTTGTCTAAATTGGTTAGTTGAATTATATTTTGGTTTCTGTTGGTGTAAATGTTGTGTGGTGTTTTTGCTTGTTGCATGAGACCGACCGTGAGTTTCAAGTTGAAAATCATTAGTTAACATGTTTAACGCGGTGTTCATGTCTTTTGGATCTTTTGTCCGCATTAGAGTGCCTAATGGTTCTTTGAGTCCGCGAAGTAGTATTCTTACGGCATAATTTTGAAAGTACCCTATAAGAACGGGCATGGCTGCTTCAGTACAATGAGTACTGATGTAAGATATTTGCAAATTTAACATGTCTTGCACTCTATTATAAAATTCAAATGCTGTTTCATTTTTTTGAGTTAATTCGGTTATTTCAATGTGTCAGGTTGTTTCCTGTGGGAATCGCAACCTCAGCAGGATGGACCGTGGTAACTTATATGTAAAGAAAGTAAACTTTCTTCATTATCAACACGCGCTACTCTTTTAAATAACTCCCGCTAGATGGAATGATAGAGAGTATGATGACACATAGATTTCGAAGAAGAGAAAATAATAACAAAATAAATTGAAGAGAATTATTTTATGGAGTTAAGGGTTTAGGGAGTAAACCAAGGAAGGGATGATAATAAACTTTAATTGTCGTTTCTTTGTTTTACAGGTATTTTGTAAATATACTTTTGTAAATATTGTAACATAATTTAATAAAATAATCTTTGTTTTACAGAGAAACTGAACTGTTTATTATTATTTTAAATAAAGAATAAATATCCTTTATATATATATATATATATATATATATATATATATATATATATATATATATATATTATATTTCTTATAAAAAAATTTTAAAAACAATTTGCAAATATTAAACAAAAAATACTTCAAATAGCTGTAGGTATATAGTCGACATATTAATTTAATAAATAATTATTATTCTTTACAGACTACAATTTATAAGACTAAGTTACATAATTTTTGTTTAAAGAAAATGATAGGGGGTACAACAAAAAATTCTAATACCCTGAAAACAATGTCATTTTGTTATTCCAGGTCCTTACATTTAATGATTTATCAAATGTAGTTTTACCTAGAAAATACATTCTAACTCTCAAATATTCCATACAAATACATGTTGTAAAGAATGATTTAATAACGTGAAAAATATTTCTGTGTTTAAAAACTGTTTTAAAATAATTATTGACATATGTATGTAGTACAATATTTTTTATTTTAAATATTTTTCCATCGTCCTCTTGCATTTTTTTTCCTTAATTAAATTTCACTTTTTGAACAGACTTTTATAACATCACTACTTGGAAAAATTAAATAACCCCGCGTTTTCGTACTAATTAAATTGTAAATATCTAAATTAAAATTTTATTCTTTCGCGTATAGTGCGTTAACACAATCTTATAATAATAATAATTATAACAAAACGTCCACAATTTAACAAAAAACTTAATTCACTAGCAAAAACAAATTATTTAAACAAAACAAAAACAAATATTTGAAGAAAACGAAACGAAGTACAATACAACACGCCACAGCAGAACAAGCCACAATGACAGTTGGTCCCACAAGGAATGGGGGGTAGTTGGCTTCACTTTTGTCAGCTTACGCTCCCTCCATATATTCTTACCTCCATGATTTCATCTACACCGTATAAGTCAGGATCATTTAAATACGCTTCATCTTCCTTTAAAAGATTACTGCCTATCATTCCTCTTTGCCATATCTGAATTGGTGAATTACCTCTCCTTGTACGTAAACCGTGGTAATTCCATTGTTGTACAAATTGGCATAAACATTTTTTTATTCTGGAAAGGAAAACATAATATAGACAATAAATATCGCGTAAATTGTGTTTATCTAAATAATTGAATTGTGTAAATACGAAAATATTTCTTTAAAACGGCTTGTCACAACGCGGTTAACCTCAGACCATAAAACGTTCAATTCTTTGATTGTGTACTGATCTACCAGTTATAAAACTTTCATTCTTTAATCCCCTTCTTTCCAACATATATCTCGCAACAGATAAATTTTCCATTCCTCTATCACCTCGTACTCTTTTTGACAATCCTGCATGTTCTACACCTTTTTGAAATAAATTTAAAACACTTTCAGCTTGGTTGTTTGTTAAACATTCTAAGTAAATTAAATATTGGCTGTGACTATCTATACATCCATGATAAACAAAATGATAATTAATTAATTTGTGGTTAGAATCTATATGCCTTAAAAAGTCAAATTAATAATGCATATTTCTTACAAATGATTGTAATCAGCTCAGCTGCAGAATAAAATCATACACACCATAATTAATTTGGACCTTTCACATTGTAAACTCTGCGATGTATTAATAATCTCCGTCTAAATTTTGTTCCTACTGGGTCGAAAATTCTAAATCGTTCTCTAATTCTCCATCTAGGGATTTTGAAATTTCTTGCTTTTATTCCTCCTATAATATATAGTTCACCAGCATGCGGTGTTTCAGCCAATAACTCTCTTATTATTTCATCGATTTCTTCGTCGGTTATTAGTCTGATTGGTTCATCAATTTCGAAAAAAATTTGAGTTCGAAAATTATACAAAGTCCGTGGTGATACATATAAAACAGCAGAAATTTCAGACCAATTCATACTAGTTCTTCTTAAAAATGATACTTGTTCGCTAGATATATTTAATCTTGGTCTACCAGCACCACAATTTCGCACGGTTGTACAAAAAAAACTATTATTATCTTAATCTGAATTAGTGCTGTTATATACTGGTAGCAAATATCCTTCGAATTCATTGTATAATTTTGATATTAAATTAATTATAATGATTAATTGGTTTTCTCCGGTTACATCATCAACATTTAAAATTATTACTCTTAGGGCCGGTTTTTCAATCTCTGGTTAAAGTGCCGGTTACCTTAACCATCGGTTAACAGAAAAATATCGCATCGAAAAACTGATGTAAGTTGTCAAAAATACACATTATTTACTATTTCGATGCGATATTTTTCTATTAACCGATGGTTAAGGTAACCGGCACTTTAACCAGAGATTGAAAAACCGGCCCATAATGTTTTATAATGTTCTTCTATTTTTAACATACATTCTTCAACAAGTCGTACATTGTTAGAAAACATATTTCTTCGTCCTTCTTCATAATCGCGAATGAGTTCGCGAAAATATTGCTCAACATTCATGTTTTTCACCTTTTGTCTTTTACACGAACTTATTATAGATTTTGACAACTAAGAAAACGTTATTTTCCCTTTTTTACTCAGGTCGGTTGTAAACACAGAACCATGGAGTTGCGGAAAGGGGAATTGATTTCTAAATTGATTATTGGGAGTCACCAACAAAGTAGCTGACATCTGGTGGTGAAAAAATAGTAGGGAAAACAAATTCATCGTTCATATGCGATATGTATAGGAGTATGAATATTTTCTTCAAAACTTGACAAGTTCAAAACACGAAGTATTGAAAAACATGTGGAATAAATTATACCTGTATGAACACATAAAATTCAATTTCGATACCAAACACTCAAAACAAAACTGATTCATTTATGGCAAATAACTATGGAATTTTGGACTTATTCCAGGCGGAGATATAGTTCTTGCAGACAAGGGAGTCGTCCCATGTGAAGAAAGTGTAGTTGTTTTCATTCTTCTCCCATTTTAAAAACAATAAAAACCCATTATTTCGCAAATTACTTGTGTAAAACCCATATACACCTATGCTATGTTATGCTTGTTTTCATAAAACTGCTAAAAATGTGCACGTCGCCTATCGCTGAGATTTCACTGGTGCCATCAATTGTCAGTGCTTAATCCGGATATGCTTCACAGGCTACGTAGTTGAATGTACAGTAGAAGGTTGCCAGGTCAAATAGCAGTGATAACGGTAGAATGTTAAAGCTCATTTTTATATTAAATAATACCATTCACAGGCAACGAAAAAATATTTTCTTAACTGTTTAAAAAAATATTTATTTTGTGTTTTAAAATAAAAAAAATACACGAAAAATAATTATTAAAAAATAGTTAATATATATTTTAACATTATTTTTTATATTTTCGTACGAAAATGAACATTTTAACAGAAAATAAATTTATTTTTATAGCATTAATTTTTGCCGAAACGGCGCGCCATATTGGAGTAATAAATGGTTAAATAATGTTTAGCGAACGGTTTAGATTTTCGAATAGGTATTAATCTGGAACTAAATTTTGACAATGGTAATTTTTATAAATCAAATTGCTAAATATACCTTACAATAATAATTGTCGATATAAACTATTTAAGAGAGATTGTGCTGAAGTAATAAATTGTTAAATGTAGTTTAGAGAACGATTTCCTTGGAAAGATAGATTTTCGAAGAGATTTTAATTTCAAACTAAATTTTGGCAACGGTAATTTTTTAAATTAAGTTGCTAAATATACCTAACAATAATAATTGTCGATATAAACTATTTAAGAGAGATCGTGCTGAAGTAATAAATTGTTAAATATAGTTTAGAGAACAATTTCCTTGGAAAGAAAGATATTCGAGGAAATTTTAATCTCAAACTAAATTTTGGCAATGGTAATTTTTATAAATCAAGTTACTAAATATACCTAAATATAATAATTGTCGATATAAACTATTTTAGAGAGATTGTGATCAAGTAATAAATTGTTAAATATAGTTTAGAGAACGATTTCCTTGGAAAGAAAGATTTTCGACGAAATTTTAATCTTATACTAAATTTTGACAATAGTAGATTTTATAAATCAAGTTGCTAAATATGTCTAACAATAATAATTGTCGATATAAACTATTTAAAAGAGATTGTGCTGCAGTAATAAATTGTTAAATTTAGAGAACGATTTCCTTGGAAAGATATATTTTCGAATAAACTTTAATCTCAAACTAAATTTTGGCAATGGTAATTTTTAAAAAACAAGTTGTTAAAAATACCGAACAATATAAATTGTCGATATAAACTATTTAAGAGAGATTGTGCTGAAGTAATAAATTGTTAAATGTAGTTTAGAGAACGATTTCCTTGGAAAGATAGATTTTCGAAGAGATTTTAATTTCAAACTAAATTTTGGCAACGGTAATTTTTTAAATTAAGTTGCTAAATATACCTAACAATAATAATTGTCGATATAAACTATTTAAGAGAGATCGTGCTGAAGTAATAAATTGTTAAATATAGTTTAGAGAACAATTTCCTTGGAAAGAAAGATATTCGAGGAAATTTTAATCTCAAACTAAATTTTGGCAATGGTAATTTTTATAAATCAAGTTACTAAATATACCTAAATATAATAATTGTCGATATAAACTATTTTAGAGAGATTGTGATCAAGTAATAAATTGTTAAATATAGTTTAGAGAACGATTTCCTTGGAAAGAAAGATTTTCGACGAAATTTTAATCTTATACTAAATTTTGACAATAGTAGATTTTATAAATCAAGTTGCTAAATATGTCTAACAATAATAATTGTCGATATAAACTATTTAAAAGAGATTGTGCTGCAGTAATAAATTGTTAAATTTAGAGAACGATTTCCTTGGAAAGATATATTTTCGAATAAACTTTAATCTCAAACTAAATATTGGCAATGGTAATTTTTAAAAAACAAGTTGTTAAAAATACCGAACAATATAAATTGTCGATATAAACTATTTAAAAGAGATTGTGCTATAGTAATAAATTGTTAAATATAGAGAACGATTTCCTTGGAAAGATAGATTTTCGAAGAGAATCTCAAACTAAATTTTGGCAATGGTAATTTTTATAAATCAAGTTGCTAAATGTAACTAATAATAAATATAACTTAAAGGTGACCCAAAGCACTGCAGATTTAAAATAAACGGGAATCATTTATTTCCAGTTCTGTGATTGGTCCATAACAGCCAATTATATGTCTATAATTCACTGTCGTGTATTTTGGTTACTATAATTATGATTGGTCCATAACATTTACGGTATATATATATATATATATATATATATATATATATATATATATATATATATATATACCGTAAAACGTGGTCAATAGGGACGCAGGTGACAATCGGGACAAAATGTTCATATTTTAAACTTTCGCGCTCTACATCTAAACGTCCGAACTTACATACGATTGAAAAATTGTAGTGTGCTTCAGACACCTCACAGCGAGTCATAACGTGTACGCTCAAGAACAAATGTAAGTATATACTAATGAAAAAAAATTATATGTTTAATCAAGAAAAGTGAGTGAAATTTATTGCCTGCAAAACTTCTCTTATTTGAATATGTCACCTATAATGTTTGTTTAATTTTCTTAGCGTATCTTTTAATCTGATGTATTTTATTGATGTTATGTGTGATAAGTTGCTCAAAAAGTTGTCCATTATTTTTCTATGATTTTTTAAATGTTTTCAGGCACATTTCGGGGCGAATTGGGACTAAATATGAGGGTGTATAAAAGAAAGGTTGGTGGCCGAGTTTACCAAAATTACTCAAAAAAAGATTTTGAAAGTGTTCTGCGTCAATACAAAGCAAAAAAAATACGTTAAGGGAATTTTTTACGTTTATTTATTGATAGAATATTATTTTTGTTAAAATAAAGAGTATTCAGAATTTATTTACATTGTTTTTAATGATTTTTTTTTTCTTTTTTTAAAATTTATTTTTTTGTCCCGATTAACCTCTTATATGAGGTTATTCGGTATTTCTACATGAAATAATCCACTTTCCCTATTCACCCCACTACGGGGTCAATCGGGACAACGCCTTTAAAAAGAAAATACAAATGAACTATAGCTTCATAAAATACGAAAAAAATATAATTAGATAAAGCAAACTACCTACTCCCCTGAGCCAAAATTTGGTGTTAATATTTCCAAAAATAAAGAAACTAGAAACAACAATATCAAAAAATCGTCCCGATCCACCCCGTTTTACGGTATATATATATATATATATATATATATATATATATATATATATATATATATATATATAAGTTACCACGGTCCATCCTGCTGAGGTTGCTGTTCCCACAGGAAACAACCCGACACCTTTCCACAAATGCTATAAAAACTGTAATATGTAATGTAGAGTCAGTCAGTCATAATTCCTTGTCGAATCTATGTCCAAATTGCAATAGAATTGTAACCGTAAATTTTTGTAACATTTGTTATAAGATTAAAGAATATAATCTTAACCTCATTTAATAATAAAATTTGTTTTTAAAAACTTTCCGGCGAACCAAATAAATATAACTGGCGCAGTCGTAACGGATTTTTCGAGCGATTTCCGCGAATAGTGAAACCGTATTCGTATCAACGATCAATCGAAAAGAACCGGAAGGTGAAAGAAACAACCAGAAGGCGTCCAAATCGAAGCAACTCCGAACGAACATCGCGAGGTGCAGAACCAGGCCCTGACGAATACAGAGCAACGGATCTATGGACAAGATACTTCTATTATTGTGAGTAACATATGTCACATAATTATCAGTACCATTCGGACTCAGATTCTGATTTGGAAATACAAACCACCAGACAAGAACTCCCTGACTCAGATTACATAAATAACTTAAACGAAATTAATACAAACATGGCTACACCAAAATTAGAAAAACACTATTTGGACATGATTCCAGACTTTTACGGTGATAGCAAACTTTTATCTAGATTTATTGAAATTTGTGAAAAGTTAATTAAAAAATTTTATAATTTGATAGATCCCACAGATTTTCAAAATGAATTTCTGATGTCTAGCATCATTGCCAAAATAAAAGGCGATGCTGCAGTAAATATAGCAAGTACCACCATAACCAAGTGGGAAGATTTGAAACAAGCACTGTTGAATGCTTATTCCGACAAACGCGACTTGTATACCCTTAATATCGAAATTACAGAATTACGCCAAGGCAACGAATCAGCCTTTGAATTTTACAATCGTGTACAAGACCTTTTAAACTTGCAAATCTCATATATTAGTACACACTGTACCGGAGCGGCTAAACCTGTCTTAATAGAATATTTTCAAAATTACACCCTGAGAATATTACTCCGCGGACTCAAAGAGCCACTAGGAACTCTTATGAGAACGAAAGACCCAAAAGACATGAACAAAGCACTGAACATGTTAACAAACGACTTTCAATTAGAGACATACAATCGTACACAAGTTCAGAACAAAAACAACACACATCACATACAACATAATAAACCAAAACAGAATATCCACACCCAATACAGACAAATCCAACAACTAAAAATAACGTACAGACCTCTGCCTCCAACAAACCAAATCTTTAAACCACAGAACAAACAATTTTTTCCTAATCAACAATATACTAAACCTATTAACAACCAATCACCTTACAATCAATATAATAAACCGAATCAATCCCAATCCAATGTGTTCAGATCAAATCCCAATTTTAAACCAAACAAACCAACTCCTATGAGCATCTCTACTAAACAGTCAACGACACCTCACCCATCAGCTGTTCCTTATCGTCCACAACAATTCTTCCACTCTCAAAATAAACCTCATTATATTTCGGAAGAACTGTTTAACACGGAGACAGAAGAATACATAGTACCGGATAACGAACAAATTTGCGAGTATTATACACAAGACGAACCAAATTCAGAGTATTTCGTAACTCATCCAGATCAAAACGAAGAAAACGATTTTTTTTCGATAATAGCCTCGGAACCAATATCGAACTAATGAATGTAATTCACAACTACAGCGAATTACCATTTATTATCTTACCAGAATTAAATTTAAAAGCTTTGATAGATACAGCAAGTACACGGTCGTTCATTAACCCAGATATAGCCAATAAATACTATAAAAATAAAATTCAAAATGATCCATTTCAAATCACCACAGCTCACGGAACTTCTTTAGAAAATGCTAGTATTGTAATTCCCGCTTCAAAATTATTTAATTCACCAGACACACTCCTAAAATATCATCTATTTAATTTCCATAGAAATTTCGATATACTTTTAGGATTGGATAATTTAAAAATATTAAGCGCAAATATTAATTTGACAACTGATAAAATTATTACACCTAATCTAGAAATCAAAATTCACTATCACAAAATTATTCCAAAATCAAACTATATAAAAATTCCTCTTAGATCTGAAAAAATAGGAGAAATATTTGTAAATAATATCGAAAATGGCGAAGTGTTAATATAAGAAACTAAATTCAATAATTTATTAATCCCAGAAGGAATTGCAAAAATTCAAAATTATAAAATTATTTACCCAATTATAAATTTAGGCCAAAACGAAGAAATTATAGACTCTGTAAATTGTGTACAAGTACAAGAATTAAACCACTTCGAAATAAACAATCTAAATTATTCTCAAAACGAAATACCAAATAAATTTAACATGGTTAAAATAAGAACGGAACATATGAACGAGGAAGAGAAACGCGAGATAACAAAACTACTGACTGAGTTCTCTGAGATCCTTCACACCGAAGATAAGCCGTTATCATTTACAAATGAAATTAAACACTCTATCCGCACGAAAGATGAATTACATGTTTACACCAAAACTTATCGATATCCCGAAATATTCCGAAAAGAAGTCCACTCCCAAATCAACAAAATGCTCTAACAAAACATCATCCGTCCTTCTCATTCACCCTGGTCATCCCCAGTATGGGTCGTCCCAAAAAAATTAGACGCTTCAGGAAAAAAGAAGTGGAGACTGGTTATTGACTATAGAAAACTGAATGACAAGACAATAGACGATAAATACCCGATACCAAAGATAAACTCATTGCTGGATAAATTAGGTAGATGCCAATATTTCTCGACTTTAGATCTTGCATCTGGCTTTCATCAAATTGAGATGAACGAATTAGATATTTAAAAAACGGCCTTCAGCACAGAAAACGGACATTATGAATTTTTGAGAATGCCATTTGGGCTCAAGAACGCACCCGCTACTTTCCAGAGAGTAATGGATAACGTTCTTCGAAATTTAGCTAACGAAATTTGTCTTCTTTACCTTGACGACGTCATTATTTTCAGTACATCCCTTCAGGAACATATTCAAAATTTACGAACAGTTTTTAATAGATTAAAACAGGCAAACCTAAAAATACAGCTGGACAAATAAGAATTTTTACGGACAGAAGTTGCATACCTCGGACATGTAGTGACCCCCGAAGGAGTAAAACCAAATCCCGACAAAATTTATGCAATTAAAAACTACCCTTTACCTAAGACGACAAAGCAAATTAAAGCATTTTTAGGACTTTTAGGATACTATCGAAAATTCATTAAAAACTTTGCTCAACTTACCAAACCATTAACGAAATGTTTAAAGAAAGATGCAACAATAAAATATAATGACCCCGAATACATTGATTGTTTTAACACTTGTAAAAATTTACTGATGAACGAACCAATATTGCAATACCCAGACTTTACAAAACCCTTTAACTTAACGACAGACGCAAGTAAATACGCTATAGGTGCCGTACTATCTCAAGGCCCTATCGGATCAGACCTTCCTATTGCTTACGCTAGCAGAACTTTGAACGATACCGAACTAAAATATGACATTACCGAAAAAGAACTCTTGGCCGTAGTTTGGGTAACTAAATATTTTAGACCCTACCTTTATGGTAGAAAATTCAAAATTTTGACAGATCACAAACCTCTTCAATACTTACATACAATAAAAGCACATTCCAAATTAATGAGATGGAGGACTAAACTTGAAGAATTTGATTACGAAGTAATTCATAAAAAAGGTTCCCTCAATACAAACGCAGATGCCCTATCTCGAATAGAACTAAACGTGAGCACACTAAATCCTGAATCGCAAAGCCTTTTTGATCTCATTGAAGATTTCAACGAAATCTGTAATACTGACATGGACAAACAATCATTAATCGTTCAAGCTGACGACGACGAACAAATAGACCCAGAAACTAACCAAATTATCCATTCCAACCCCGAAAACCCTATAGTAGGCATAACCATATCAGAATCCCCAGTAAATTTTAGAAAAAATCAACTCTTCATATCATTAGTAAAGCACTCACCAACAAAATCAAAAATAAAGAAATTTCATGTAGATAAAATGAGATTATACGTACAGATTTCAGAAACAAACTTCGCAAAAGATATTGTAAATTTTATTAAAGAATACATCATACCCAACGTTCGATACTACCTTTATTTTGAATCACCTATATATGAACAATTTAGTAACGTACTTCAAAAATACTTCAAAAATTCCCAATTAAAACTTATTAAATGTAACACAAAATTAATAGACGTAAAAATGAAGATGAAATTTCACACACTATAATAAAATTTCACGAAGGTAAAACTAATCATCGTGGAATTACCGAAGTACATAACGAAATTAAAAAATGATATTACTGGCTGAATCAACTAAAAACAATCACAGACTTCATTAATAAATGCGAAATTTGTTTGGCTGCTAAATATGAAAGAGATCCCATCAAATCAAAACTAAATATTACACCCACTCCTGACAAACCCCTACAAACACTACATGTAGACACCCTAACACTGGAAAATACAAAATTTCTCACAATTATAGACGCATTCTCCAAATAAGCACAAGCATATAGAGTCAAATCCACTAATGCCGTCGAAATTGCTAATAAACTAATAAATTTCTTTTCGCATCATGGTACCCCAAAATTAATTATATCAGACAATGGACTCGAATTTAAAAACAACGTCATAAGAGAACTTTTAACCCTACACAAAATCGATATGCACTTCATTTGCTCGCAATATCCAAATTCGAACGGTTTAATCGAACGCTTTCATTCAACACTAATAGAACATATACGCTTATTTAATCTCTAAGATAATTTCAAAAATGAATTAATAGAAGACAAACTAAATTACGCTATTTTGGCATATAACAACACTAACCTGAAACCAGTTGAAATTATCAACGGTCATTTTGAAACAAATTCCCCATTGGATATTGACATCGAACGAAAATTAACACAAGATTATATTTCAAAACACAAAGAAAAATGAGAACTGATATACAAAACTATTAACGATAAACTGCAAGAAAATAAAATCAAAACTATTTCCAAATGAAACAAAAATCGCGAAGAATTACCTACTATACCTGAAACAGTTTTGTTCATAATAAACAAAAAGTTAATAAAACTAAGAATCCAAAATTCAAAAAAGAAATAATTAAAACCGTTAATAAAGACAAAACAGCAAAAATCAACATAGATAATGACAAAAAACAATCAAAAATTCACCTTTCTAATATAAAAAGGCCTAGAAAAATAATTAATAAATATTCCGCAATTCCAGGTCCCTCTTCTTCTCGTATTCATACGGAGTAATAACTAAAAACATTACACACAATCCAGGACTATTAACAATCAATCTTGGAAATGCTAAATTGCAAAGAACACAACACACACTAGTACACTACTACGATCTGGAACTGATAATAAAGCAATATGACAACCTAAATAAACAATACTCACACCTTATACACACAATAAAAGAAGACAAAAATATAACGGATGACTTTGAAAATAACAATAAAATTATTGGGTATATAAAAAACAAAATTAACGAAAAATTCAGCCACCTATCTATATATTCAAGAACCAGACGAGGCATATTTAATGGATTAGGTACCGTTATAAAATCGATAACAGGAAATTTAGACGCAGAAGATAATAAGCGATACAATAAAATTTTAAAACATTTGGAAAGAAATCAATTGAACCTAATTGACCAAATTAATCACCAATATTCTGTGAATAATCAAATGATAAAATATTTTAACAAAACTATCGATACAATCAAACAAAATGAAAATATTTTGAAAACAAAAATAGAACAACTTTTACAAATCGTTATCGCCGGAGTCGAAAATCATGACAAATTATTGATCAAATATATTTATAATCAATTAGATATTTTATATTCAATGACATTAAGTACACTACAAGATATTGAGAATTCATTAACCTTTTGTAAATTGCATACAATGCACCCAAACATTATTAAAACACATGATCTGTACGAAGAACTAACTAAAATTTCAAAATTTTACAAAGACGAACTTCCATTTAAAATAACTCCAGAAAACATGCCAAATATAGAAAATCTAATTTCAGTCAATTGTAAATTACATGCCAGCAAAATTATATACTTCCTTGAAATCCCTATAAACTATAACACACAATTCGAACTTATTCATTTAATTCCAATCCCAACAAAACATAACTCTGAGTTTGTAACAATAATTCCAAATCACGAATTTATATTAATGTCTAATAATGGTCAAATAAGATCCTTATGTGATATATGCACCCGCAATGGTGGAAATACTTACCAATGTCCAAATCACATCAAAGAAATCCACGAAGATTCCTGCGAAGCGAACTTCATATTACAAAATAAAATAGAAAATTGCCGCCTGGTGAAACTCAACATAAAAAGAAACCACATTGAATATTTGGATGATATAAATCAATACATTGGAGTATTCACACATCCAGAAACATTAAAAACAGAATGCGATGACGGAGACAACATTAAAAATCTCCAAGGGATATTCCTAATCAAAGAAGATCAATTTAAATTAAAAATTCAAAACGAAGCATCAAGTTTCAAACAAGGATCATTTGGCAAACCAATAATAATCTAAAATTTCAAGATTCACATCAATTATACCCAAATTCCAAAAATGGCAATTCAGTTAAACAATGTTAAAGAACTGAAGCTGACGAATAGAATAAACGACATCCAGTACTACAACAACCCCTTCGAGGAAGAAGATACCATCAACTACCCTGTTTGGGGACTCTACGGTATCATCATAGCAAGTACTGCAACCCTAATCGCAGTGTACGTGAAGAAAAGATTCATCACACCTGCAACAAGACAACCCAATGCCAACGACATTGAACTTCAATCAAGAACTTCACCGCCTTCAACAACGCTGAAGCTTCCCGATGAAGCCCAATTTTAACGAGGGAGGAGTTACCACGGTCCATCCTGCTGAGGTTGCTGTTCCCACAGGAAACAACCCGACACCTTTCCACAAATGCTATAAAAACTGTAATATGTAATGTAGAGTCAGTCAGTCATAATTCCTTGTCGAATCTATGTCCAAATTGCAATAGAATTGTAACTGTAAATTTTTGTAACATTTGTTATAAGATTAAAGAATATAATCTTAACCTCATTTAATAATAAAATTTGTTTTTAAAAACTTTCCGGCGAACCAAATAAATATAATTATATATATATATATATATATATATATATATATATATATATATATATATATATATATATATATATACAGGGTGGCCCAGCGAAAATTATCAGCGCAATTTTTGGCCACTTAACATTAATTTTGCAAAAAACGCTCGAACACGTCAATTTTAATATAAAGGGGGACACCTAAATGGATTAGTACCAATGGCATAACTTCAACCCTAAAATGGGTGTGCACTGCACCTCAAAAATTTTAAATGGAAAAGGGTGTCAAACATGACACAGTTCGAAAGGCCTTTCAATTCTCTTTTCAACAGTTTTTTTATTTTTCAAATCCGATCAATAGTTCCAGAGAAATATCGTTCAAAACAAATTTTATCAGGTGTTTAAAATTGCCATCAAGTAGGCTAAAACAAATGACAGAAACTAAATAAACAATTCTTTCGACAAATTGTTTGTAATAAACAAGTAATTTGTAAGTTGGATTTTTTTTTGTGGCGTTATTTGAAGTCTAAAGTTTATGCCACGCTACCCGAATTTTTAGAAGATTTACGGCAACGTACCGTATCTCCAAAATATTGAGCAAAATCTTTATTATTGTATGGAAGTTGGAAATAGTCATTTTGAAAACCTAATAAACTGATACTTTAGTTTCTGTCATTTGTTTAAGCCTACTCAATTGCAGTTTTGCACACCTGATAAAATTTGTTTTAAACGATATTTCTCTGGAACTAATGATCGGATTTGAAAAATAAAAAAACTGTTGAAAAGAGAATTGAAAGGCCTTTCGAACTGTGCCATGTTTGACACCCTTTTCCATTTAAAATTTTTGAGGTGCAGTCCACACCCATTTTAGGGTTGAAGTTACGACATTGGTACTAATCCAGTTAGGTGTCCCCCTTTATATTAAAATTGACGTGTTCGAGCGTTTTTTGCAAAATTAATGTTAAGTGGCCAAAAATTGCGCTGATAATTTTCACTAGGCCATCCTGTATATATATATATATATATATATATATATATATATATATATATATATATATATATATATATGTGTGTACATTACAAATTAGTTCAAATTAAATTATTATTATTAAAATACAACAATAAAGCAGGTATGACTGTGAGTTTTCGCTTTTAGAAGTTGTTGTGGCTTTGAGGTCGCAGTATTCATACCACCGGTTGTTTCTTTTACGCAATGCAGTGTAGTGTGCAATGTGGGTGCTTCGTGTGACGGTAGTGGGTCCATGGTAATTTACCATTCCTATTAGTTTTACGTGTTTTGTTGTATTGAACGGATGCCGCAGTTCTACCTTAATTTTCTTTAGCGGTACAACACTGTAATTCCCTTGCTCGTTGTATGGTTCTACAGCAATAATCATCCCTACAAAAAGATATGTACAAGGTGTTGACTCGAACTCCCGAACATAGGAATTTAACATGTAAAATCATACTTTCGTAGTTTCCTGCTTCCCTAATTATTTGAGATAAAAAAGCTTCAAATAACAGTTTTAGCGCATAAAATTCTACATCTAAATCCATAAGAAGTAAGTAAGCTCAGAAATTAAGTATGAAAATGACGTAAATCACCCAAAAAATAGCAGTAGCCATGAAATTGAAACAAAAATAACAAATGTTTAACGGTCTATCTGTAAAGTTAGCTGCGTTAGTTTATTTTCATTAAAATTTGTATTTACTGTTTCTTCAATATATACTAAAAAATAGATCAATTTTATGTTGTTTTTATTTTTAATTCAGAAATAATTTATATAAAATTGTTCCCTTTAAATGTAATATCAAATAATAATACAAATAAATTAAGGCAGCAAACTTGACAGATAAATCGTTAAACATTTGTTCATTTTTGTCTCAATTCCATGGCTACTGCTATTTTTTAAGTGATTTACGTCATTTTCAGACCTAATTTCTAAGCTTACAAAGCAAGTAAAATTGGTTTTGCTTATTGATTCAGATGCAATATTTTATAGTCTACAATTGTTATTTGAATATATTTTCCCTAAAATAATTAGGGAAGCAGTAAATTATCAAAATATGATTTTACATGTTAAATCCCTATGTTCGGGTGTTCCAGTAAACACTCTGTATATAATAAAAAATAGTTACAAAATATTGTGTATATAGCAGATTTCATGACTTAGAAAATATATTATGTAAAAGTTAGTAAAATGAAACAAATTATACGGAAAAGTCGACTAATTTCTATGGAATATTTCTACGCAAGTGCAAGTATATCGGGACCGAGTCTTACCTAATTCATTTACTTGTGTGCGGCATATACCATCAGATTTGTCACTGGAGCATGGTGTATTTTGTAAACTAGTCATTGCTGTTTCTAACACTTCCTGTTCTTCCGACGAAGTAAGTAGTAAAATGATATTAATTTGTATACGTCCGAAGTTTTTCGGCGTTCGCAACCTTTACTGCACCTCGCTGTTTCCGTAAAAGTTGGATTATGTTGTAATAGGCACTCAATAAGACCTCCAACATTTATATTACATACCAAGTGGTATGTATTGCTATTCGCAATTTAATATGCTAATAAATCTAATATGTTACCTGTAATCAAGCCAGTGATGTTTTTGTAATCTTTTTTCGTCATTTGATAGTATTCCGTCATGTTCGCTGTTGCTTAAGATAAGTATATCTTTTATGATGTCAGTAGCGTCCTTTACATTGTGGCACATAATCAGCAAACCAATAACTAACAAGTATAATAGTCGCAGAGATATTGTAGTTAGGGGCGTGGATGGTACTGATCGACGGGCAGTATGGAGCCACATGGGGTCTTCTTACTTAGCGTACTGGCCCGTATTTAACAGAAATTTCTATAGGTTTCTCTGGTGAAATTAAATTTGAACTTTAATGTTATTTTCTTTTATTTACTAAATATTTTTAACTTAGGTATAAGTACGCGTTATATTCATTTTTTAACTATGATTGGTTGTGGCAAATGACTAACAGTAATTAAAAAAATAATCTCAAGTATAAATATACCTAATATGTTTTTACAATTATATTAGTATTCCCGAATCTGTCAATTTGAAAGTAAATATTCAAATAAACGAAATGTGGAGACCATGATCTGATTGTGGAGAATATAGTAGTAGTAGTAGTAGTAGTGATGAAGATGAAGAAATTTCTGTAAATAAAGGTGACATAAAACTGAATACTTCCCTGTTTTTGTACCTGTATTTTGTTTGTGTAGTTCTTTGTAGACTGATTGCTTACTTCTTCAGTTTTGGCTCACAGCATGACGCACAGCATAAGGTAGCTACAATATCTATGCGTGTACTATACCATCTTTTGATGAGTGTCAGTCTAACATACCGTAATAGGCGAACGTAAATTTGAATAAAATGTGCTACGTCTATCTTAATGTAGCATTTTGGCAAATTGTTTCCCAGGCGCGGATCCACCGTTGTGGGCACTGTGGGCATGCCCACAACCCTAATTCACTAGTTGTAACCTGTAAAGTCTCACTTTCACGGTCTATTGAGATCGATAGGCTGATGATAAAAACGCAACGACTGACTAGTCTTAAAAAAAACGTGCGTGATTTAGAACGCAGCCGTTCCACTAAAACATCCAAGCCGCCGCAACTTGGTGTGATGGCGACGACGTTGTATTTTGTTTGTACTGTACTGTCACAACACGTCCAACGGTCTAACCTAAAAAAAGTTTACTTTGTAAAGTGTTTTGTTAATAAGTTTAAGTTAATAGCTCTGATTGTTCTTTCGACAGTATATTGTTGCATCTTGCATGATGGTAAGTTAATTCAATATACCTAATTATTTTTATTTTAGCGCTTTAACTAATGCAAAGCCCTATGCTATGTAGCATCATTTGTTTGTTTGAAAGCCACAGCTAACCTAAATTTTACCTAAGATAAAATTTATTTAAAAAGACCTCTCCCACCCAAAATGGCTTGTGTATGCATTGCATGTTGTTTTGAATTTTGGCTACATTGTTTGTTACACAGAGTGATGATAATTTTATTGTGGAGAAGAAGTTTGTTGGTGGTGGTACAAGTGGCTCTATGCGGAGTCTTAACACTGCTTCAACGCGGAAGATTACCACGTATTTTTGTAAAAAACCTAAGGTTGAGGTTGAATTGTCGGCATTAAGTACTGCTAGGGAAATTGATACTCCTCCAGTTGAAGTGATTGATGATTTAAATATTGCTTCTTCTTCTGATCAGTCCTTTTCTACAGCTTTAACAGCGTCATCATCATCAACTGTAACTAGTGGCTTGTCGTTGAACTCTGAATTTGCTTCAGATTTTGGAAACTATATTTCTGCTAAAAAAACATGCATGAATTACCTGATTCAACTAAAGCTTTACTACTAGAAAAACACTGGGTGCCTCCACCTAACTATGATTTTCCGCACCAAGTTTTGCAAAAGAATGGGAAAACGTACAGAAAATATATCAAGAAATCACATCTTGAAAAATTCCATTGGCTTGTGTTATCACATAAAGATCATGGACTTTATTGCAAATATTGTGCCATATTTTCTACGCCATCTGGCACTGATTTCGTTAGATCGAATATTGGACGTCTTGTAAAAGATCCATTAAAAGCCTTTAACAACTCATTAGGTGAAAGCGGGTTACTACTATCAACGTGATCATTACCATACGAAGGCCGTTGAAAGTGGGAAGGCTTTTTTGGCGTATTATCATAAACCTGAGATTGATATTGCTAACCAGATTTCTACCCAAAGAATGGCTCAAGTTGCAGAAAATAGAAATCGTTTACGACCAATTATAAAAACTATAATATTATGTGGTCGTCAAAATATACCATTACGTGGCCACAGAGATGATGGCAAAATTTTAAGCACTAACACCGATCATAGTGACGTCTCCTCATCAGAAGGAAATTTCCGAGCTCTGTTGAAATTTAGAATAGGTGCAGGCGACTCAGTACTCGAAAGCCATTTATTATCAACAAGTTCTACAGCGACTTACATTAGTAAAACTGTACAAAACGAACTTATAGATATTTGTAAAGAAAAAATTCAGGAACATATTTTACAAAATGTGAAAAAAGCTAAGTTTTTTGTTATTATGTTTGACGAGACTACAGATATTTTTCATACTGAACAGATGAGTTTATCATTCGGATATTTTAATGATGGTTTTTTAAGGAAGATTTTGTGTGCTTTTATGACGCTTATGAAATGCTTCAATGCGAACAAAGAGATAGCTCAGACGGCACAAAAGAATTACGGCTAACAGGCACCGCATTAGCGAAAATCGTGGAAAATCTTTGCTATAAATTTGATATAGATTTGGCTTTTTGTGTAGGAATAGGAACTGATAGTTGTTCAGTATTGGCATCTGATGCAAAAAGTGCTGTTCAGGAACAATCTAAAAAAGCTATTCATGCAAAACGTTGTCCTTGCAGCAATCATGTCTTAAATAACTCCTTGGCCAAGTCATCAAACGTCGCTTCGTGCAGAAACACAACTGGGACCATGAAAAAAATCGTAGCGTTTGCCAACGCCTCTGCAAAACGCCATAGAATATTCTCAGAAGAACTTGATGGTTCGGCAATTCAAAGTATATGCGAGACACGATGGATGGAAAAACTTGACGGCCATTTACAATTCCAGGGTGATAATTTAGTTAAAATTTGTAACGCACTGAAAAGAATATCGACATGGCAATATAATAAAACTTCAAGTGACGCTCACTGTCTCTTGCAAACGTTACGGAGCTCTGCTTTTATTATATAATCGTTATGCCTAAGCGATGTTCTAGGTAATAAAACAAAACATTTCAAAACAATTTATCTGTACGAAAAATTTTCTTTAGGGAAGTATAAAATGATTTTTATTTTACTACAGCTTCGTTGAGCCAACTCCTGCAAACTGCATCAGTAGACATCAAAAGAGCCACCGATGCAGTAAAGGATGTCAGAAGTATTACGATCGAAACGTCAAAACGCTGAATCTGTATTTACGCAATTATTTGCAGAGGCGATAGAGAAAGCAAAACAGTTGGATGTTACATTAAAATCCCCACGTAAAATTTCAAGGCAAACAAACAGGTCCAATTATGAGGCGAAATCGGTGGAAGAGTACTTTCGGAAATCAGTATATATACCTCTATTAGATTCAATTATTAATTATTTGGAGGACAGATTATCTCCGGAAGTACTCGACCTCTTATATTTGGGAGTTTTTATACCTATCCCAATCGACAGGAATTTGGATATCGATATTGTAAAAGTGAAAAAAACGTTTCACATGTATCGTCAGTTCATAAGCGATAATGAATCTACAGTTTTAAAAAAATATTGACTCTGGATGACCAAATGGAAAAGAGAATCTCAAAATAATTTGATCATACCAGAGTCGATAGCTAGTCTTATTGAGGCTTGCGACCAAGATTTGTACCCAAACATAATTTTTTTTCTACAAATTTTGGCTACACTCCCGGTCAGCGTAGCTACCGCATAAAGATCATTTTCAATTCTCCGTAGGATCAAATCTTGGTTGCGCGCCTCAATGGCACAGGAAAGATTATCGGGGCTAGCTCTCTTAAATATACATAGAGATGTGCACCTGGATGTCGACGAAATAATTAATGTTTTTGCAAAAAAGAAGCGTAAGCTTAAATTTGTACTTTAAGCATGTGAAGCCGGGACATGTTGCTAATAAAGTTATTTGATGTAAAATGGTGTTTAATTTAGTTTAAACAATTTTATCATTTGAAGATGTAAAAAAATATCAAATTAAAAAATCGTCCAAAACGTAGGTAAGTCCATGATTGTTCATGAGTGAGTACTCCGACTAGCACATCGCACTTGGCCGATTTTTGGGTTGCTGTGCCCACAACCTTTTTTTGAGGGCTGGATTCGCGCCTGTTGTTTCCATCGAACAATTTATCAGCATAGTCTTCTACATCCTTGCAGAAAGCATATTCTCGGACATCAGCATTCAATAAAACTCAAGAAAAATCAATTACAACTTCATAAGGAATCGGTGCACCACATTTTGTTATCAATGACAACCAAATTCTTATATGTTCTGTTGTCTGTCTTTCGCTTATCATTTGAGCAATACTAAATTGTTGATTATTTGAATTTATAGTCATGTGGTATAGAAAAATATGTCCTGATTTAATACCGTACGGCCTTGTTATCGGATGCAATAAACCACCTGTAGCATCAATAGCAACAGACACCACCCCTTTATTAAATAACTTCTGGAACATGTGTATTTGGTAATTTGACCAATAAAACACTGAAAACGGGCTAACAGAATACAATTGTATTTCATTTCTGTAGCTTCCACCCGCGAGTTTCAAAATAGCCGTTATAGGATCAGGATCTAAATACGTGGAACGTATGTATTCTTTCTTCGCTGTACGTAACACGTCAGAAGTAGGCAGTGTTGGAGGTTCATAGTCACCGAAACTCATTCTTTCATCCGTGTACTTAGATCTGTGTACTTCAACTGGTTTGTTACATACTTCTTGAGCCACTAGTTTGCTTAATGTTTGGCGAAGTCATATTTTACTGCACTTTTTCAATGTTCCAACATTTACTGTGCATAACATAGCAATTTGTTTTTCGATTACTGTATTTCAATAAACAAAATGCTGCCACACCTGCATTTTCCTAAAAATATAAATTATATAAATAAAAAAAAGTTTTTATTAAATATTTAGAAATAGAACTTTTAAATATAATTATTACATGATTTTGCCATGATAAGGGAGAATATCAGCGTTAAAATTGCATAAGTTAACGACAAGTTATAATAAAAAAATATTAATAGAAAAATTAATTTCAAAACATAACAAGACTTTTGAGATTTAAAATCATGATTCTTATCTGCGTTAATACAATGTATGTAATTACATTACACTAGTAACAATAAAAAATTATCTATGTACGAAATAAAATTGTTTTTGCACAAATTTATTTTAATGAATATATTTATAAACATTAACATTGGTGATATTATTATCGTACATACCTTTAATGTAGCCTGTCTTGCCATTGCATGCTATGTAATGGGTTTTAAATAAAAACCCACAGTGCATTTTTGTCGCATCGTAGATTTTGTCCGAAATCACCATTTCCCAGATGCCGGCTTTAAAGACTCTCCACAATCTCTTACATGATTTGTAATTTCTCGCCGAACGTTTATAATATTTTAATTCCATTAATTTTTTGAACTCCTCCTTTTCGAAATAAATAACGAATTTCTCCTCATCGCCGTTGCATAAATCTAACGAAGAATCCAAAGTTTTATCACTTGTGTTTGCTTGGGAATAATCCTCGCTCTCCTTAATACATACACTATGGGCAGCTGATTGTTTTTTGAAATGTTTGCATGCATGTACGTATAATGACATTGGCAAAATCAAATTATCTAATTCTTTTGTCAAATCACTCCATATCGGGTTCGATTTTGCAATGCATGATTTTTTTTCACTATTATATAAGCGATCTTCATTTTCATGTAATATTTTTAAAATTGCATTTTTGTCTATTTTACACTTTCTTCCTCGAGCTTCTGATTTACAAGCCATGATTAAAACAAATCACACGGTTTATAAAATATAATATAAAATCGAACAATTGTAAAAATAATACACACTAATATTCACAAAAACAATAATTTATTTCACCTAGTTTCGGCTACGAACCATCAACAGGGAATGGACAATACTATAAAATGATGTCAGCTTAAAAACAAAATTATTACAAAATTTCTTAGAATTAACCATAATGAAGGGGAACGAGAAACAAACATCTATTTTTCGGTAATACCATTAAGGAATGGAGTGAAAAAAGAGAAGTTCATCATTCATAAGGTTACCTGTATAAGCGACTTTCTCAAAACTTTGCTAATAATTTAAATGTAGTATTTTACAATGTCTGTTAACAATTTTTATTTAAAATATAACATGTTTTGCTACCTTGAAACATTATTTTTTAGACGGAAGGATCTTTCATGTTCTTTAATCTAAAAAATACTTGCTGTTCAGATTAAAAATTCTAACAAAATCTATCTTTTCAACGAAATCTTTCGCTAGACAATACTTATCAATTACTCCAGCACAATCTTTTCTAAATACTTTATTTCAACAATTATTGTTCTTATGTAATATATTTGGCAACTTGATTTCTCATAATAACCGTTACCAAAATGTAGTTTCAGATAAAAAACTTTTAGAAAATCTATGTTTTAATCGTTTACTAAACTATAGCAGGTATATGTTGTATTGGTTAGGTGGAAGATCAGCCTTGGCTGAACCTCGCCATTGAGATTACCTCAATAAAGTAATATTATTATTATTATTATTATATCTACCATTTTTATTTCTATAAAAACAGTTGGCAAAAAGAAGTTTCAGATTTCTAACAAAATCATTCGCTAAACAATATTTAACAATTTGTTACTCCAGTACATTCTCTCTTAAATAGTTCATTTCAACATTTATTGTTAGTAGGTATATTTAAACAATATTATAAAAATATCAATGTTACACAGTTCCATCTATCATCTATTACACATTCCGTTTTCCAAAGTAACATGAATTAAAGAATAGAAGGAAGGGTGAGATTTTATCCCAACTGTAAGGGCTATATTAAAGAAATTCAAACTGTACTTACTTTGCATAAATTTTGTAAACTGAAAATATATAATTATAAATAAGACATAATAAATAGAAAATTTTAGTTTATTAACTACGGAAAAATATTTACATACCTGTAACACAAGATCAACACAAAATATAGGTACATGTTTTAATAATTAATAATGGAGTTCTTAGAATAGTTCGAAATCCAAAGCTCACCCATGAAAAGGTCATCTTATGAATGAACAACTTGACTTAGTCAAACCTCTCTTGATCTCTCCGCCTTAAACCCTTTTAGTTTTCCTTAAATTGCAAAGCTGATTTGCTGATAATGGCCTTATACTTGTAAGCCGAAATACGAATATAAGCAAAATTCATTTTTTTAAACAACTTAGTTTGTTTATATTTATTTTTATAACTGTTTGTTAAATTTATAGTTCAATTTATTTTAATAATTTATTCTTCTTAATTGACAAATTTAAATTAGATAAGGGGCATTTAAAATAATATATGTTTGACATTTATATTATTAATTCTAAAGAAATGATTATGAACAACACAGTGAATAGTAACATTTAATTTTGATTTATAAAAAATCATAGAGCTCACTCGATTTTTGAACAATAATTTATTACTACAGCACAATCTCTCGTAAATAGTATATTTCAAGATTAAAATTTCGTCGAAAATCTTTCTTTCCAAGGAAATCGTTCTCTTAACTATATTTAATAATTTGTTACTTCAGCACAATCTCTCTTAAATTGTTTATATCGACAATTATTATTATTAGGTATATTTAGCATCTTGATTTATAAAAATTACCATTGCCAAATTTAGTTTAAGATTAAAATCTCGTCGAAAATATTTCTTTCCGAGGAAATCCTTCACTAAACTATATTTAACAATTTATTACTTCAGCAAAATCTCTCTAAAATAGTTTATGTCGACAATTAGTATTGTTAGGTATATTAAGCAACTTGATTTATAAAAATTACCATTGTCAAAATTTAGTTTGAGATTAACATTTCCTCGAAAATCTTTCTTTCCAAGGAAACCGTTCTCTAAACTATATTTAACAATTTATTACTTCAGCACAATCTCTCTTAAATAGTTTATATCGACAATTATTATTGTAAGGTATATTTAGAAACTTGATTTATAAAAACTACCGTTGCCAAATTTAGTTTGAGATTAAAATCTCGTCGAAAATCTTTCTTTTCAAGGTAATTGTTCTCTAAACTATATTTAACAATTTATTACTTTAGCACAATCTTTCTTAAATAGTTTATATCGACAATTATTATTGTTAGGTATATTTAGCAACTTGATTTATAAAAATTATCATTGCCAAAATTTAGTTTGAAATTTTAATCTCTTTAAAAATCTATCTTTCCAAGGAAATCGTTCTCTAAACTATATTTAACAATTTATTACTTCAGCACAATCTCTCTAAAATAGTTTATATAGACAATTATTATTATTAGGTATAATTAGCAACCTGATTTATAAAAATTATCATTGCTAAAATTTAATTTTAAATTAAAATCTCTTCGAAAATCTATCTTTCCAAGGAAATCGTTCTCTAAACTATATTTAACAATTTATTACTGCAGCACAATCTCTCTTAAATAGTTTATATCGACAATTATTATTGTTAGATTTATTTAGCAACTTAATTTATAAGAATTACCATTGTCAAAATTTAGTTTGAGATTAAAATCTCTTCGAAAATCTATCTTTCCAAGGAAATTGTTCTCTAAAATATATTTGTCAATTTATTACTTCAGCACAATTTCTCTTAAATAGTTTATATCGACATTTATTATTGTAAGGTATATTTAGTAATTTGATTTATAAAAATTACCATTGCCAAAATTTAGTTCGAAATTAAAATCTCTTTGAAAATCTTTCTTTCCAAGGAAATGGTTCTCTAAACTATATCTAACAATTTATTACTGCAGCGCAATCATTCTTAAATAGCTTATATCGACAATTATTATTATTGGGTATATTTAGTAATTTGATTTATAAAAATTACCTTTGCCAAAATTTAGTTTGAAATTAAAATCTCTTCGAAAATCTATCTTTCCAAGGAAATTGTTCTCTTAACTATATTTAACAATTTATTACTCCAGCACAATCTCTCTGAAATATTTTATATCGACAATTATTATTGTTAGGTATATTTAGCAATTTGATTTATAAAAATTATCATTGCCAAAATTTAGTTTGAAATTTTAATCTCTTTAAAAATCTATCTTTCCAAGGAAATCGTTCTCTAAACTATATTTAACAATTTATTACTTCAGCACAATCTCTCTAAAATAGTTTATATAGACAATTATTATTATTAGGTATAATTAGCAACCTGATTTATAAAAATTACCATTGCTAAAATTTAATTTTAAATTAAAATCTCTTCGAAAATCTATCTTTCCAAGGAAATCGTTCTCTAAACTATATTTAACAATTTATTACTGCAGCACAATCTCTCTTAAATAGTTTATATCGACAATTATTATTGTTAGATTTATTTAGCAACTTAATTTATAAGAATTACCATTGTCAAAATTTAGTTTGAGATTAAAATCTCTTCGAAAATCTATCTTTCCAAGGAAATTGTTCTCTAAAATATATTTGTCAATTTATTACTTCAGCACAATTTCTCTTAAATAGTTTATATCGACATTTATTATTGTAAGGTATATTTAGTAATTTGATTTATAAAAATTACCATTGCCAAAATTTAGTTCGAAATTAAAATCTCTTTGAAAATCTTTCTTTCCAAGGAAATGGTTCTCTAAACTATATCTAACAATTTATTACTGCAGCGCAATCATTCTTAAATAGCTTATATCGACAATTATTATTATTGGGTATATTTAGTAATTTGATTTATAAAAATTACCTTTGCCAAAATTTAGTTTGAAATTAAAATCTCTTCGAAAATCTATCTTTCCAAGGAAATTGTTCTCTTAACTATATTTAACAATTTATTACTCCAGCACAATCTCTCTGAAATATTTTATATCGACAATTATTATTGTTAGGTATATTTAGCAATTTGATTTATAAAAATTACCATTGCCAAAATTAAGTTCCTGATTAAAACCTATTCGAAAATCTAATCTGTTCGCTAAACATTATTAAATCATGTATTACTCCAACACAATCACTTCTATATCGTTTATTTCTACTATTATTATTGTTAGGTATAGTTGTCAACTTCATTTATTTTATTTTCGAAGCATTTTGACATAGGAATATGTTTTTTCGCGGAAAATCTGGAAAAGTTACGTTTTCTCGTTAATGATAATGGTAATAAATTTTAGGCAATGTGAAGCTGGAACAACCACTTCGGCACAACTCAATGAAACTAAACGCGAAATGTAGTACTCATTAATTACTAATTTATTACGCAAAAATAAAATTTATAACTATTACCATTACCGAAAAAAGGGTGGTTGTTCCAGCTTCTGAGTGAAGCTAGCACAACCTCATTATTTTTAGTATTTTTTTATGAAAAATTTAGTACTCATTAATTACTAATTAATTACAATAATCTATAATTTATTACTATTACCATTACCGAGAAATGAGTGGTTGTTCCAGCTTCTGAGTGAAGCTAGCACAACCCCATTATTTTTATATTTTTTAATGAAATATTTAGTACTCATTAATTACTAATTAATTACACTAATCTATAATTTATTACTATTACCATTACCGAGAAATGGGTGGTTGTTCCAGCTTCTGAGTGAAGCTAGCACAACCCCATAGAAAAAGTATATATATACACCAATATTTAGTACTCATCAATTACTAATTAATTACACTAATCTAGAGTTTATTACATACAATTTAAAAACAGGTACTTGTTAAAATTAACAATTTTTAAGCGTTTTTCTGGAGTATCCGCTACAAGTAGTAGTGGCTTAGTTGGTTAGTGCGCTTCGACCCGCTGAGTGAAGTGAGAGATCTTGGGTTCCTCTGTCCTGTAATTAGATTTTGGTCTGTTGGAAAGTGTAAAGTAGATAAAGAAATAAATAAACAAATACACACCGCATTTGTTGAAATAATATGTCTTGCCGGAATTTTCACACCAAATATGTTTGTAGGATACTGTAATTAATAAATATCAAGAAGATTGTTGTAGTAAACAACAATACTTTTTTAAGTCAAATATACCATCTTTGAAGAGTTGTGCTAGAGTAATAAATTGTTACATAATAAATAAACACTGCAGTTTTGAAAATATTATATTTTCTAGGCGTTTTCACTAAAAGTCTGCGTTTAAGATACTATAATTAATAAATATCACGATGATTGTTATAGTAAACAACAATACCTGTTTGAATAACCCTATTCAGAAGAGTTGTGCTGGCATAATAAATTGTTACATAATTAATAAATACCCCGGTTAATTAAAATATTATATTTTCTAGGAGGTTTCATTACATATCTGCATGTAGGTTATTGTAATTATCAAGATGATTGTTGTAGTGAACAACAATACCTGTTTAAATATACCTATTCAGAAGGGTTGTGCTGGCGTAATAAATTGTTACCTAATTAATAAATACCGTGGTTGATTAAAATATTATATTTTCTAAAAGGTTTCACTGCAAATCTGAATGTAGGATACTCTAATTAATAAATATCAAGGTGATTGTTGTAGTGAACAACAATACCTGCTTAAATATACCATTTTAGAAGGGTTATGCGGGAGTAATAAATAGTAAGAAAATATTATAAACACCGGAATTATTAAAAAATTATATTTTCTAATAGGTTTCACTACATATCGGTAGGTAGGGTACTGCAATAAATAAATATCACGATGATTGTTGTAGTAAAACAACAATACAATTTATTACCCCAGCACAACCCTTATGAATAGGAATAATTAAACAGGTGTTGTTGTGCACTACAATAATCATCGTGATATTTATTAATTGCAGTATCCGACACAGATTTGGAGTGAAAACGCCTAGAAAATATATTATTTCAAATCTGCGGTATTAAATTTCTATGTAACAATTTATTACCCCAGTACAACACATCTAAAATGGTATATTTATAAAGGTATTGTTGTTCACTACAACAATCATCTTGATTTTTATTAATTTCTGTATCCTATATTCAGATTTGTAGTGAAACCTTTTAGAAAATATAATATTTTAATTTACCGCGGTACTTATTAATTAGGTAACAATTTATTACTCTAGCACAACCATTCTGAATAGGTATATTTAAACAGGTATTGTTGTTTACTAAAATAATCATCGTGATATTTATTAATTATAGTATCCTAAACAAAGATTTGGAGTGAAAACACCTAGAAAATATAATATTTCAATTCTGTAGTGTTTATTTTCTATGTAACAATTTATTACTCCAGCACAACCCTTCTAAATAGGTATATTTAAACAGGTATTGTTATTCAGTACAACAATCAGCTTGATATTTATTAATTACAGTATCCTACATTCAGATTTGTAGTGAAACCTTTTAGAAAATATAATACGCCACTACAACCCTTCTGAATAGATATATTTAGACAAGTATTGTTGTCTTCTACAACAATTATCTTCATAGTTATTAATTACAATAACCTACATGCAGATATGTAGTGAAACCTCCTAGAAAATATAATATTTTAATTAACCGCGGTATTTATTAATTATGTAACAATTTATTACGCCAGCACAACCCTTCTAAATAGTGATATTCAAACAGGTATTGTTGTTCACTACAATAATCATCGTGATATTTATTAATTATAGTATCTTAAACGCAGATTTGTAGTGAAAACGCCTAGAAATTATAATATTTTCAAAACTGCAGTGTTTATTTATTATGTAACAATTTATTACTCTAGCACAACTCTTCAAAGATGGTATATTTGACTTAAAAAAGTATTGTTGTTTACTACAACAATCTACTTGATATTTATTAATTACAGTATCCTACAAACATATTTGGTGTGAAAATTCCGGCAAAACATAATATTTCAACAAATGCGGTGTGTATTTGTTTATTTATTTCTTTATCTAATTTACACTTTCCAACAGACCAAAATCTAATTACAGGACAGAGGAACCCAAGATCTCTCACTTCACTCAGCGGGTCGAAGCGCACTAACCAACTAAGCCACTACTACTTGCAGCGGATACTCCAGAAAAACGCTTAAAAATTGTTAATTTTAACAAGTACCTGTTTTTAAATTGTATGTAATAAACTCTAGATTAGTGTAATTAGTTAGTAGTTGATGAGTACTAAATATTGGTGTATATATATACTTTTTCTATGGGGTTGTGCTAGCTTCACTCAGAAGATGGAACAACCACCCATTTCTCGGTAATGGTAATAGTAATAAATTATAGATTAGTGTAATTAATTAGTAATTAATGAGTACTAAATATTTCATTAAAAAATATAAAAATAATGGGGTTGTGCTAGCTTCACTCAGAAGCTGGAACAACCACTCATTTCTCGGTAATGGTAATAGTAATAAATTATAGATTATTGTAATTAATTAGTAATTAATGAGTACTAAATTTTTCATAAAAAAATACTAAAAATAATGAGGTTGTGCTAGCTTCACTCAGAAGCTGGAACAACCACTCTTTTCTCGGTAATGGTAATAGTAATAAATTTTATTTTTACGTAATAAATTAGTAATTAATGAGTACTACATTTCGCGTTTAGTTTCATTGAGTTGTGCCGAAGTGGTTGTTCCAGCTTCACATTGCCTAAATTTTAGCTTGTTGTAATTAATTAGTACTAAATAATAACTTAAAAATTACTCTTTTTTTAATAGTGTGCTAGCTTCACTTTCTTTAAACGGCAAGGGTAATAATTTTTTTTTGCGCTAATTAATTATTAAGCAATTAGTACTAAATAAAAGTACAGTTTTTTTTAAAATTGTGCTAATATGGCTGTGCCACCTTCACAGCACCTACTGCATACCCAGTAGTTTTAAATAGACTAATAATGTTTTTATTTAAAAGATCTTCCCTTCCACAAGCCTGAACCCATAATGCTGATCTAAAAATAATCAAAGTTTCATAAAAACATACAATCAAATGTAGTATATAAAATATGTACCGTGTAACGATTGCCCGGCACAATACACAAGACAAACCAAACGATACTTAAAAACTAGAATAGAAGAACACAGCAGAAACTGTAAGAAACAAACTAATAATACTACAGGAAAATGTACTCTAGTTAACCATAGTAAAACACTTAATCATACTTTTAACTTCAAAAACACTAACATACTAACAGAATTTTTTTTAAATAAACGACTCATTCTAGTTATGTTACACATACACAGCGATAAAAATAACATAAATTTAAGGACTGATACCATGTACCTCAGTAAAATATATAACATCATAAAATATAATAAGTACAAATAATACATATACAATTAAAACAAATATATATTTTTTCACTAAACAACACAATAAAAACAAAATTATAACTACATTACACCATAAATTTTACACTTGACTAATTAAAAAAATCCTTGGTGCGAGATAGACGAAATAATTTTAAACAAATTTTATTCATCATCATCCATTTGTGCTATTATTATTTCATCAATTTTAATTTTACGACTAATGTTGATAAGTGTATCATACTCATCATACTCATCATTTTTATTTTAATATGTTCTTCATATCTATAATTTTTAACAATTACATACACATCTTTTATATTGTGACTTTTACGTAAGTTTGTTTTATATACATTTTAAAATTAAATCATTGTAAAATTTTTTGTAAATTACATATTAACATAACACCAAATTTTGTAGTCCCTGAGGAAGACCTACGAGAGGTCGAAACCGGTAGAAGAGATTGTGTTTGTGCCTCATAACGCCGTATTTTTGCAATAATCGAAAATCTGGTGAAATATGATCTATAAAAATCGAATTTACATGATTATAATTAAAAAACGTAAATGAAATTTTGTTGGGAACTAAATGGTAGAGAAGATGCTGAGCAAATTAGTGACAGATTGAATGATTGGTTTCGTATAAATTGTTATTGTTCTACTTTTATATAGATGTGTTGATGTAGTATGCGTTGAATGGGATAGATAATGTCGGATATACTGATTTTATATAGTGCAAAACGTGTATTTCATTATGTAAAATTAGTCCTACAAACATTCTAACAATAACAACATTGAGAGATATTTTAAATGATATTATTCCATAATTAAAAACCGTATTCTTTATTCACGGCAAAATATTAACTTCATCTTAACAATATATATCTTAAATTAACTACAATAAAATCAATATTATTTACTAGATTTTTTTTCAAAACGATTAATTTTAATACGTATGTAGAATTGCACAAATCTGCACTTATTTGAGGAAAACAAACATTAAAACAATGTTTAGAATAATTAATTTGACAAGAAAATGATGTACCCAATTTTCTCCTGTAAGTTCTAATAATAAATTATATCATTTCATCGTATTTTAGTAGGTATGAAAAAAGTAACAATCAGTAACTAATAAAAAGTGAATAAGTGAACTGTTTAATTTCAACAGTTTTATTTAATCATAATGAAAATAATAAAAAATTAAAATAATCAAAAAGAAAAAACAAATTAAGATTAAAAATTTATATTAGGATATAAAAAACATAATTGTTGGCTTAATTTCACATAAATACAAACATACATGTGCATAGTTAAACAGCACAGGGTATTTAAAATTTTGATGCAAGAGTAATTTTTAACAAATATTGTTTTCCGAAACCGTAATGTTATTAAAATTATCTATATTTCTGAAAACTCTATTAGTTAAAAATATTTAAAATGTTATTTAAATTTTAACACATTATATATGCAGTAATCGTGCAAATGTATACAGGGTGGCCCAGGGAAAATTATCAGCGCAATTTTTGACCACTTAACATTAATTTTGCTAAAAACGCTCAAACACGTCAATTTTAATACAAAGGGGGACACCTAAATGGATTAGTACCAATGGCATAACTTCAACCCTAAAATGGGTGTGGACTGCACCTCAAAAATTTTAAATGGAAAAGGGTGTCAAACATGACACAGTTCGAAAGGCCTTCCAATTCTCTTTTCAACAGTTTTTTTATTTTTCAAATCCGATCATTAGTTCCAGAGAAATATCGTTTAAAACAAATTTTATCAGGTGTTCAAAATTGCCATCAAGGAGGCTAAAACAAATGACAGAAACTAAATAAACAATTCTTTCCACAAGTTTTCTGTAATAAACAAGTAATTTGTAAGTTGGATATTTTTTTTGTGAGGTTATTTGATGTCTAAAGTTTATGCCACGCTACCCGGATTTTTAGAAGATTTACAGCAACGTACCGTATCTCCAAAATTTTGAGCAAAATCTTTATTATTGTATGGAAGTTGGAAATAGTCATTTTGAACACCTAATAAACTGATACTTGAGTTTCTGTCATTTGTTTAAGCCTATTTGATTGCAGTTTTGCGCACCTGATAAAATTTGTTTTAAACGATATTTCTCTGGAACTAATGATCGGATTTGAAAAATAAAAAACTGTTGAAAAGAGAATTGAAAGGCCTTTCGAACTGTGTCATGTTTGACACCCTTTTCCATTTAAAATTTTTAAGGTGCAGTCCACACCCATTTTAGGGTTGAAGTTATACCATTGGTACTAATCAATTTTTTTGCAAAATTAATGTTAAGTGGCCAAAAATTGCGCTGATAATTTTCGTTGGGCCACCCTGTATATCCTACAGAATACCTAAAAAACCTCTTTGGTACCTTTTCTGAAAGTTTGGAACAGTATATAGGGGTCTATCTCTTCAGACCGAAACGTTGCTTGATCACTGAAAATTGCACTACAAAATGCAAAATTTGCTTGTTCTCCAGTTAGTTTTAATTTTTTTAAGTATGTATTTAACAAAACCATTGTATTTTTATATTTTAAATACATTCATAATACATACAGACATATTTTCCTACAAAAATAATCAAAATATTCCAAGTAACTTCCGAGATAAAATAAGTTAAAGTTAAAAATGTGAATATCAAGAAAATGTATGATTTTTTGGAAAAATGTGGATTTTTGAATGTTCGCAATGAGATGGAATGTCTTGCTCAATACCTATAGATCCGTCGGAAAATTTCCTATAAGACCAGGTAAAAATTATTTGTACAGGAAAAAGTCCGGGGTATAGCGTACGATAACGGAGGCTTGGATTTCCGACTAGTCAGTTACGGACATCTGTTCTAAAACTTTTCATTTTTGTATGAATGCGAAACGTGTACCCATTCTTGCCTGGCGTTTCTAGTGTTTCTACGGAAAATAACGAAAAGTACCGAACCACTGCACTCTTAGTATGAAAGCGAAATTTTATTACCCCAGGTACTCAACCCGTCTTCACCCGACCCCGCACTGCACCATTAGCAGTAAGGGTGCATTACACTCTTAAGGGCGCGCAGCCTTACTGCTTTTAGTGTATGATTTTAGTCCAAAATTGACCTAATTTTCTACGCAGTTTTCTCAAAAATGGTTGAATTAAATTCAACGAAATTTTGTATGCACAATCTTTGATGGTTGAACTATGTCATGAATACAATTTGCAGTTGAAATTATTTACCACTTTGTCATAATTAATTCATATTGTGCATGCATTTTTTTCTGATTTTAGATATCATATTTCATTACGAAGAAAATTAATAAAAGTATTCATTTCTATCTCAAGACATAGAAAATAACTTTTATTGCAATATTCAACAAGAAAAATTATCAGTTTTGCCAAGCTTCTTGAGAAAACTGCGTAATTTGTTCCTTCCATATACTCAATGTTAAAAGTTTCAGCGTTTGTCCGCTAGAGGCTCTTATATTAATATCTACTCAAAACTACCTTCCACGAATATGGTGGTGGTAGTCATAGTATCGCTGAAATTTATATGATTTGTGATTGGTTAGTAGCCTATAAATTTCAACTCCTTACTTACAATAGAAATTGTTTCTTTCTACGAAATAAATCAGTATAAGCCTAAACAAGCTGAGAAATCCAAATGAAATTTACGAAAGTATCTATGTTTCTATTAATAGTATTTTAGTAATAAGGGAAAAATATACTACAATTACATGAGAAGCAATAGGTATTTTATGAACATTTTTATTGATTTGGCTCAAGAAAGACCCCGTGGTATTCTTCTACAAATTATTTCTTTCAATAAACATTCTTTATAAAAGAATGTTAATTTAGGTAATAGGTATACAACAAATACAATAAATAACAAATATAACAAAAAAAATAACAAAAACAAAGCACAAGTAACAAATCGCATGTATTTATATTAAATATGTAACACAACAATAAAAAACAATACCTAACAGAATTTTGCAAATTACAAAAAATAACATAAATCGCAATCTCGAAAAGTACCAAGTGGAAGGCGATAACAGAGACAACGAACGAGAGATCTAAATAAAAAACATATAAATATTTTACCTGAATATTTTTTGATTCTAAGAAATGGGGTTGAATTAGAAATGGGAAGGCGTACGGAAAATTTTGATATTAACCACATGCAATAATTCATAAGTAAGTTTATTTTTTTATAAGATTTATAATTTGAGAAACAATATGTTATATTTATGTAATCGGACGAAAACATGTACCTTCCGGGTTTGTTTACTGACTGAAAAGTTATAAATTCAAGTAATATGCTAAAATAAAATTGCTATACAACTAAAAATAACAGTACCATTTCCGTCTTAAACATTATTAAATAGTTTCGTCCGATCGAATAAAAAAATAATGTCTGTAATATGTAAGAAAAGTACATTTCCGGAGTCCTATTATTGCTGGACGCGCGTTTACATCATTACATCGTTCCTACAGGTTGCAAATATATACTCGTAGGTACGACTTTACTATTATATTATATCAGATATTAAGAATTCGAATTACAGTATTTTTTTGAAAACAGTGCAACATGGCTTATTAAGAATTCTAGGTGTGTCAATATGCATTGTCGCAGATTTTAGTAATGATAGCAAAATTTTTACATAAGTATCATTAGCATCCCACTTCCTGAGTGTCATAATTAAATTTGAACGCGGGTTGCAAGAGCGTCTGCTATATTATTTTTACTGGATGACGGAATCCTGAATAATGAGTATATAAGTACCTATGTGTTTATTATCATAAGTCTGGTATGTGGAAAATAGGAATAAATTGATAATGAAAATTAAAAATTTATTAAATTATCGAATTGCATTCAAATATTATTTCCTGGTACCTACATATCTACAGAATTTTTATTTATCTATTATAGCTTGTGATATTCCATTTTGTATATTTGGGAGTCTTTGAAACAATTTTTTTTATCACAATTCAACTTGCGACGCTTATACATATAGAAAAGAAATGTTTCGAGGGTTCTACGCCCGCCTTCATTCCCTCACTTTTAAGACCGTAATAGGTGGGGATAGACAGAAGTAAATTTTGGTAACTGATTCACACTGATTCTGTATCACTCGCCACGAATGAGAAAAAGTACTGGTGGCGCCTACAGTTAGGGTACGACGGATGTTACGAGTACTAGCACTTGGATTCGTACCCTTAACGAGTGATATTTTTATCATTTTTGGTGCCGAAACCCGGGAACTGTAAACTAAGTGTCAGTGATAACGATATAAACTTAACGCATGAAAATGGATCTGGTACTTAGAAAGACATCGTAAACAACTTACAACACTAATCACAGAAGTTCAAGATATTATTAAAATCGAAAACGTGAATATTAACAAAATTCAAGTGATAATTACGCGAATAAAAGCGTTACAAGTGAGCTTAAACGAGCTAAACGATAAACTTGCCCCTTCGTTTCAAGAAAATCAGTATGAACGTGAGTGTGAGAAAATAGTGGAATATAATGATAAAGCAGTGAAAAGCGTGGCGCAGTTAGAACAACGTATTAAACAAGAAGACGAATCCAAGTTGCACCTGCAGTCACAGGTAATGCAGAATGAAGAAGCATCAACTACAAACGCACAAACGTCGATCAAGGTAAATTCACCTAAGATTAATATAAATAAATTTGACGGTGATATTACCAAATGGCCTGCGTTTTGGGAGCAATATTGTACGACTATTTATAATAATACAAATTTGGATGATGATACTAAATATGCCTATTTAAAATCATATTTGACGGATAAAGCATATGTATCAATATCTAATTTAACAACTAGTCAATCGTCATACAATGATGCTATAGAATTATTAAAATCAGAATATGCAAACACTGAAAGAATAGTTAATATATATATTTAAATTTTTTTAACAATATCACACGTCAAATATGACAAAGATGCTCATGGTTGAAGAAAACTGTACAACGCGGCAGCTACCACGGCAAAATCATTAAAATCACTTGGTATTTTATCGGATCAGTATGGACTTTTGGTAAAGTCAATAGTTTTCAAAGCTTTGCCATATAATTTGAGAATTGCATTTAATAAACAAAAATTGCGTGATATTACTTTAAACGCTGGCGAGAATAAGAGTCCTGTAAGTGATCACTCAGTGGATTACAATAAACAAATAACAGATTAACTTCTTTTTATTAAAATTGAATTAGATTCAATGGAGCAAGCTCAATATACGAGTGGATATAGTAGCAAGCAAAACTCTTTTAGTCGGAGTCAAAACATAGACAAACCGATATACCTAAATGAATGATCCGTGTAATTACAAAGATATAGAAATACATAATGAAAATCGTAATAGAATCGATACTTTGCTATCTACTGACAATAAGGTATACATTGGATTCCTGAAGATCTGCTATTGTATGTATTAAAAAAATGTTTTATTACACTTACCATCCGATGACCAAAATGACAAATAGATTTTAATGAACGCATTTAAAATTCAAGGAATATCTGTGATGAAGCTCCTGTATCAGCTGAGATAGCCGAGATAGCTAAGGCGCTGGTTCACTAGTTCGCTCCACTCTTGAACTGACTCTCGAGGCGAGAAAATGTGTTCTTTAAGTTTAGCGAGCGTAGCAGTGATTTTCGATTATATACTTATTTCTATTCTATTCTAATTGCGTTATTAAAAGTGCAGCGTAATACGCAAAGACAGTGAAAAACTTGCTAAAAAATTTGTTAGTTAAGTGAGAATATAATAAACAGTAACAGATACAAACGTGATGAGTGAAATGGTGTGCTCAAGTGCACATGAAAACAGCAGTGCGAATAATAGTGTAAGTGCTAGTGATAGTGGAAGTGTGTCTAACAGTCCAAGCCACAGAGGAAGTGCAAGTGAATCAGATCATTCTCAAGTAGACCAAAATAGAAGATCAAAACCACGTGCTAGACATTAGCGCATGCATGTCACATGCGGTGGAAAAACTAAAGAACATAAAGACACTTATTGAAGCAGATAAAACAGAAACCGACAACAGAAAGACATCTGGTGACGATAAACGTAGTGACAGCTGGAGACGCGAAGTGCAACAAGCGCAGAGCGAGCGACAGTCCGCGCGCTGACGTCGAAGCCAGCACCACTCCAGGATCTTCGAGCAAAGCCGACATGCAGACACTACCACAGCGCGTCCACTATATACCTATTATCTATATACTGCTGGTTCCGAGGCTTTAGCGACCACTAGGAAGGGGGACATAATATATTTCTCTCTTTCTTCCTTCTGGCTCGTGCAAGTTATGCGCATGCCCAATTTTTGTGCAATATGATTGGCTTAATGTTGTTCGCCGCTGTCAACTTTTGAATTTCCCATGTGCTTTTAAAATTAAGCGATACATCATGCCTTCCAGAAGTTGTTGTTTGTGCAGTAAAAAGTCATCAATTGTGTCTTTGCATTCGTAAGTATAATTTTAATTAAATATAACCTAACAATTTAATGGGTTTATTACTCGTATTTTACCATACAAAACAGCGATCCCGATGAAGGGGGACAAAATATAACTCCATCCCTCTTCTATCTGTAACAGCTTATTGAAGCGCAGGCGCCAATGAGTAAGCGTAGTAGGTATTTTTCCTGTGGCATATTCGCGATGAACATTAACTCGTAGCCACCTAGTGACAAAATCTGGAAACCGGCAGTACTCGTCAGCTGATAGCCGTATGGCCGCATAATGTTTTTAACGCTTTGTGTATCGTAGTCTGCATAATTATTGTCCTAGGTAGTATGTTTTCATACCCTTACGGTTAAAATCAATTTTCCTAATATCTGTTTACTATCCACATTTTTCCATTATTCCTTTTCTTTCTGGATTTTATCAACATTTTTTCAAAAAATTCTAACCTAAACCTTATCTAAAAATCAATTTTAAGAAGACTACTTTAGAGAATTTTTCTATAATTTTATCTTCCTGTACAGGGGTGGTATACTATAACTCGTAATAACTACAAATAACAACTGTCATTCTTAAAATATCAATTACAAACGTAAAATGTCACCATGGCAGAAATAATTTAGAAGGAATTTAAGACGTATCATATCAGTGTTGAAGAGTAGATAATGTTCTTTATATGTGTAGGCACGTATCAACCATAAATAACTATTATTTTCATAGAATTGCAAGTAAAATTCCTAGGTGATATTTAGAATTGATATCATAATAAGTCCAAATGATAGCATCCGAAGTTATGGAATACAACCCCAGAATTTTTATCCTGTATTATGGCGAGCAAAGTAAAAGTAAAGTATCAAACAGAAATTGCTATGTGTATTGCTGCTACTCTAAAGACAGCAAAAAGTTGATAATCAGTTACAATATTGTTTCCCAAAAAAAAAAAATGAAAGGAATGTCCACTTATGCAATAAACTCGGTGAAACCGAACTAGTTGATAAACGAAAAGCATGAATTAAACTTACTTGAAAAAGATAGGTTATAAAAGTACAAATGTATATATATATATATATATATATATATATATATATATATATATATATATATATATATATATATATACTTGCCCTAAAATATGTAAAATAATATTATAATAAGATGATTTTTATTTGTATTTACTTGAAAAAGACGGATTACAAAGGTAAAAAGTACATAAAACTTTGAAATGAAACAAAATTCTACGTTTACAAGACAATTAAATCAGCAAAGTACTAGAATGGTCCTCCATTTTGAAATTAACATCAGCGCCGCCAACGGTAATGTTCATCGCGAATTGCAAAATTATTAACATAGGCGTTTTTGAAATATTTTTAATGGGGCAAGTACCAATACGAACTCATTATTTTAAAAACCTAATGTAAGTTATTTGAAACTAATGTATTGTATCTATTTTGATACTTCTTTCCATTTATTAATTTTAAATTGTCACCTATGATGTTATTTTATATAATTTTTAAAACTGAGACATTGCAATATATATATATATATATATATATATATATATATATAAATTCTTACCGGTTTGATACCTTCGCGGTGAAAATGACAGAACAACAACGGTGATAAACTGCTTCATGTTGCTTGTTGCTTCGACTTCGACTGTGATTCCGACAAAAATATTTCTCCTTATATACCATTTCCAATCTTTGACAAGAATATGAAAGTAGCACTCAAAAGATAACTATTATACGCGGATTGAAATTGTTTGCCATTTGGGTTATTATTAAACCCCCCTCTACTTATAATAGCACAAAGAAATGTTTCCAAATAATCCTAACTCAATTTAAAAGTCAATAAATATGATATATCATTACTAATGTCGGAATATAAATTGAAAATATTTTTTATGTTGATAATAAATCCGAGAAATCCGATGCGTCTACTTGAATTAATTAATTTTTATTTAGAAGGTTCCTGCAATTGTTTTATATATTCATTATAGTTGTGGCATTCGCGTTTCAAATTATCCAAAGATGTTTCATCTAAAGCCCGTTTTACATTCAGCAACATTTTCCTGCAACTTGTTGCACAACTAGTTGCGCAACACAAGTTGCCGAATGTAAAACCAAAGTTGCGGGCAACTCGTGTTGTGCAACTAGTTGTGCAACACATTCTTCAAATAGGACATGTTCTAATTTTGTTGCCTGCAACTTGCAACTTTCCCCCAGATTTAGTAATATTTTGGTTACTTTTTGTTTTACCAATCGAAATATTGCAGTTGTCTCCTTTAAATATCAAGCACATATGCTCTTTTGCGATTCATTTTTGTTTTTTCGTTCAAATTTACAATTTTACACGAAGATCATCAAAACATATATTTTTGTAAAAATGCAAAAGGTTACAAAAACAATAAATAAACATGAATGTATCTATACAGTAACTGTAAACTGTTACGGACTACAAACTTTCCTCGGATATATGTTGGTAAAAATTTAAAAGAACTAGTAAAGTTGCTGAAATATGTTTTCAAATGTAATACACAAGAAAATTGTTCAGCAACAAGTTGCACAACTTCGTGTTGCACAACTAGTTGCGCAACGAGTTGCTGAAAATGTTGCTGAATGTAAAACGGGCTTAACACTAATTTATTGCATTGAGATTTTGCATATTTTGATTTCACATTCAAAGTATCAAATATGTCGTTAAATATTTTACAAAAAGTAATAGAAGACCCACAATCATGAAATATTTCGTTGTTATAATTTGATTCTTTTAAATACAAGAGTGCATTTGCTACACTTAACGACAATACTTGACTAGCAAGCTTAACACTCATCTTATTGTTTTTAAACACAATGTGTCGTTTCGTTCATTTTATTGCTAAATGCAGTCTTTCCTTTTCTTGGATATTTTGGAGTTCTAGAATGTGAGACCACAAAATTTTATTCCCATTCCCATCTAAAATAATTTGTTTCTCCCCTAAACAATTTCTAACTAATTTAATCATATGACAAGCGTCAAAAAATACATAAACCTTATTCTTTGTATTAGGGTGTAATATATATGGTTTGAATGTATTCTCACCGAAATTAAAATTAGCACCCAAATGGAACGGAATGGACATGAGCACCTATGTCATACATTAGTTCAAGTAATTTTTCCAGTAAATTAGCTCTTTCAGAACCCTTTAATCCATTGATTAAAAAATACCCTATTAGAACCTTCCAACTGTCAATTAGGCATTCAGCCATAAACACAAGAGCATAACTAGCTAAAGGTATATTGTCATTGGTTGATTTAACTTCAAAACCCATTTTTCTGCGCTTCCGCCGCTATTGCTTTCAGCGCTTTTCTTGTAAAGCCAGGTTTTCCATCCACTACGGATTACCACGATCGTAATGTGGATGGATATGGAAGAAAATTCCCCCAGGTATTGCGGACATAATTGTACGCCTTTGTCGAATAAAATTGCAAAGATAAAGCAAAAACTCGCTAGATCTTAATTTTCTGCTAACAATGTCTTTCACAGCTACAGGCAGGACATTCTATACAAGAAGAATCATAATTATTTTTCATGAAACAATTATTTACACATTTATTGTACCTAATTACATTATTATTATTACCAAAAATTAAAATTAATAGATTACTTATTTAAAAAATGGTATTATTTACAAAATATTATTTTTGCAATAGTAATAATAAAAGTTAATGTTAAAATTATAATAATTAAAATATTAATTATATACAAATTGTAACAAAACGCCTCATCCAGTTAAACAATTATTCGTTTTGTTATTTATTTTGTTGTTGACTTGTTTCAAAATTCTTTCTGGTAATAAGTAGTTCAAAGATTTATAAAGATTTCCGAAATTTCGTTTGGCTTTTAAGTTTATGGTTATGAAGCTTTTAAAGGTTTGCTTTGGACGGTCATAAACCATCAACCCTGAAGGGAACCGTTTTTTGATTCTCAGGAGACGCCAACTTTCTCATTTTTTGTGCATCTCAGGGTGTTGAGAATGCACCTGGTTAGAGGCTTTGGAGTGCAACTTATTTACACGCTCATGTAGTAGACGACCAGTGAAACTGCGAGAATCAAAAAACGGGAATGAATTCTGTAACTTGAGGGAGGTGGCACGTCCGAGGTAAACTTTGGAAATTGGCAAGTTAACAGAGTCACAGACAGATAGTCAGCGAGTGAAGAAGAGGAGTCAATCATGACTCGTTTTGTAAATAATATTTTGTAAGTAAGTTTAAGTTTTATTTCTCATATGTATCTGTTTATTAGTAGTTTTTAACTTTTAACTTGTAACCATTAATTAGTAATTTTTAACTTGTATTACTATTTCATTTTAATATATATTATTGTTAAGATTTATTATTATCGCTTTGTTTATTCCTATTAATTAATTCTTATTCCTAAAATTATTTTGATTATTCTAATTAAAAATAATCTGGTGGCAGAAATTAAAATTCTACCATTTTCTACATTTTAATTCCATATTCCTAAATAATTTTTTATTAAATAAAAACACAAAAATCAATAGTCCAAATTTCTCGTTTTTCCATTGTAACAAAATTAATTATATACTAAATTAAAAAATACAATTATTTACAATAATTATACAAAAAGAAGTAATACTAAAATTTATGAAATTGACGACTGTTGTCCAGGGCAGGGTGGGTGCTCATTCGATCACATATTCGATAACTACTATAAAGTAAAATTCTCATTAGCATTTCTGTAATTGAAAGGTGGTCTATTTTTATTAAATTAATTGTAAATAAAAATAATTAAAGTTTCAGCTGCGTCTTCAGATAGACTATTGTTTTTCTGAAGATATTTCAACATTTCCTTCATCGATGTTACTTTCTTCACCAATCTTTTGCATCTTTGTCGTAAAGCATTATTTTTCATTTCTAAAAGTTTAATACGATTCAGTGCTAGATTCATGGTACTCTTCGCTATCCTTGGACTCGATAGATGAAGAGTCGCAATTTCACATACGAAACGAGGTTCAAGAAATTTTCGCTTCTTTGTTGTTTGCGTCACTATTATATCATCTACAAAGAAAATGTACAATTTTATTACGCTTTCAACATATTTACATGATAATATACGACTGTATGAACAACAGACACAACGGCTTAAAATAAAGAAGATGTAATGACATGTAATCGGATTAAAAATACACATTGTGAGATGCTACGGATAATCGACTTTTAACTTCTATTTGAAACGTCATTAAAATTTAAGCTATCGAGTCATGGCAACGAATTAAAAGAAAGCACAAAGTACATTTATAGAAAGTTAGTGGACTTAGGGCTGGGTATTCTTTGTTCAAATAAAAACCTCATTATAAATAAAACAAAATTATAGTACAAATGGTACAATTTGAACTTAATTTTGTTTATTTGCTACGCAATATTTATCAATTATCTACATGATAAGTAACGGGGAGCTTGATTCAGTTATGAAAAGGCTGTTCTTAAAATAAAAATTGCTAAAGCTTTGCAATAACTCTATCCTAATGTGAAATTTACATAGGAATGTAATTTACTTGATATTATAGTCAACAATGGATGAGAAAAAAATATCTACTGTAACTTGAAAAATAGCTCATACCTGGTTGTTTAGGAGATTTCAAAGTCGTTGAAGATGTGGACGGCACTGGCTCACAAACTTTTGCTATTGGCACGATTTCCATGTCTTCTGAGAACGAGGTCCTTTCATCAATAATATTGGACACTACTTGTTCACAAATAATACTGGTGGTTTTATTTGAAACATCAATTGATGAAAAACGGCCCGGTTTTAATTTTCATCTTCCACCAAACATTTTTGCATTCTTCTTTTTCAGTAAAATGATTTGAGCATACAGATAGTGATGATACATTATCGGTCACTTCATATGAACAAATTTCTTTCCAGGTATTCATTCCTTGGACATCTTGTGGAAAACAACAAAACATAAACGGCGGAAGCGCAGAAAAAACTATTTTCGTCAATATAGTTGTAGACGAAATAAGTATCCGGGAGCAGATAATATCCGAAAACGATATGTTTTACGACAATATACCATTACCTAGGTATGCTCTTGTGTTTATGGCTGTATGCCTAAATGGCAGTTGGAAGGTCCCAAAAGGGTATTTTTTAATCAATGGATTAACGGGTTCTGAAAGAGCTAATTTACTGGAAAAATCCCTTGAACTAATGTATGACATAGGTGCTCATGTCCATTCCGTAACTTTCGATGGTGCACCAAGCAATATTAACATGTGCACCAATTTGGGTGCTAATTTTACTTTCGGTGAGAATACATTCATACCATATATATTACACCCTAATACAAAGAAAAAGGTTTATGTATTTTTTGACGCTTGTCATATGATTAAATTAGTTAGACATTGTTTAGGCGAGAAACAAATTATTTTAGATGGGAATGGGAATAGAATTTTGTGGTCTCACATTGTAGAACTCCAAAATACCCAAGAAAAGGAAAAACTGCATTTAGCAACCAAAAAACGAAACGACACATTTTGTTTAAAAAAAATAAGATGAGTGTTAAGCTTGCTAGTCAAGCATTGTTGTTAAATGTAGCAAATGCACTCTTGTATTTAAAATAATCAAATTATAACAACAACATATTTCATGATTGTAGGCCTTTTATTACTTTTTGTAAAATATTTAACGACATATTTGATACTGTGAATGTAAAATCAAAATATGCAAAATCTCAATGCAATAAATTAATGTTAGATGAAACATCTTTAGATAATTTGAAACGCGAATGCGACAAATATATTGAATATATAAAAAATTTACAGGAACTTTCCAAATTAAAATTAATTAATTCAAGTAGACGCACCGGATTTCTCGGATTTATTATCAACTTAAAAAATATTTTCAATTTATATTCCGACATTAGTAATGATATATCATATTTATTGACTTTTAAATTGAGTTATGATTATTTGGAAACATTCTTTTGTGCTATTAGAAGTAGAGGGTGGTTTAATAATAACCCAAACGTCAAACAATTTCAATCCGAGTATAAACGTTTATTAATTAAAACTGAAATAAAATAAGCTAAAAATTCAAATTGTTTGGCCGATGGATTAGATATTTTACAGGTATCGTCGAAGAGGGAGAATTGCGTACAACCAGTAGGAGGAAACGAAGAAATAACAATAACTTGAATATTGAACATGATTACATGAGTACAATGTGGGGTTTAAACAATTATATGGATGACGTGGCCGATTACATTGCTGGGTATGTAGTAAAAAAAAAAATTGTTAAATTAAATTTATGTACACTTTGTGCTGGATATTTAATATCTAAAGAAAAAATCGGAAAATTAATTGCATTAAAAAATCGGGGGGCTTTACTGCACCCAACTAAAGATGTTTAATTTATTTGCAAAACAGCAAAAAAAATATTAAGTCAAAATATTTTTAAATTACATAAAGAGAAAAATATTTTAAATAAATTAAAACAGGCAATAATTTAATTATAGATACATTGCAACGATCTTGTGTTGTTGTTTCCTTGACAGTAGTTGAGCCGGGCTGATCTAGTGGAGAAAGGGGGTGGGTTGCTCAAAAATATATATAAATAGGGCGCCAGGCGATCGAAGCCGAAAGTGGTTCAACCATAGGGGTTGATCACCAAACCTAAAAGGGATACAAGATCGCGATATCACAAAATACGTAAGCTTAATAAATATATTTAAATTTAAGTTAAACAATATTACATCCAGATTTGTAATTTAAACTGTTTCAAATGAATGTAGGTAACAACATTAGAAATAAAATAATAAAAAAAATAATATAATAATGTGATCAATTGATCTATATGTGTCAATCGCGTAGCGCACCGACGCGGCGGCAATCAGGACTTCAGTTGGTAGTGATATAGCGCCCAACAAATCACGGGGAAATTCGGTGGTCGACCAGGGAATATTCGTGATGCGCGAGATAAGTATGAGTATGCGTAAGCCCTAATCACGAGCACAACGTTCCGCGAGCTACGGTTTTGGGTTGTGCCAACGCTGCACATGTGTTCAAATACCAAGGTGATCAGATTGCACAGAGCAAATATTAAATTATTAAATATTTCTTAACTATTTCCAATCAAAATTATAGTGAACATACCGACAGGAGAAACAAATTTGCTACTAGCAATTTTTTTGAATGATGTGCAGAGTTAGAGTTATAAATTCCAAAAAATTCATTTTTGTCATAGAGATTTCTTAAGAAAATAATACTTTCTTCATTAATAAACTTTATACTTTGCTATTAATAAGGCAACACAATATTATTAAAGCCAATCAACTGGTACTATTACTTTTTTCATATTATATATTATAAATAATTTACAAAATAATCCAACACTAATCAATATTACTGTATTTTTAGTAAAATGGTTCAGATAAATAGTACCTATGTGAAATTAAGGGGGTAAGGAATCTTAACGCTTTAGCGGGAAGGCTCCAGGTCTGAAACGTTGGGGGATGTTAAGACCGTCCATGCGGTAGCCTATGCTACTATCCTTCACGAGGTGCCCCTGTTTAAAACTAAACACGGCGGATCTAGACGCGTAGGTCGATAAACTACCCTAAGCCAAGGTGTGAGCTATCGTGCCGAGGGCTGAATGGCACAGTGGTCATTGTGTCGCGAACGATGCCGTTGTGGATACCGGGCGACCTCGCAACGTATTTATCCTTACCTCCGTACTGCGGGGCCCTGCGGAGGCAGACCACCCTTTCCCTAGCTACTCGTGGGAACCCTATGGCTTCCTTATCTATCACTTCTAGCTCCGTGTCTGTGTCGTCTAACCCTTCCCCTAACTCTAATCCTACATCCACCCCTAACCCCTCGAACCCGATTCCCGCGGGTGAGAGAAAAACCCTGCAACCGGCTAGGGCTTCCGAAAGGAGGAACAGGTCGGGCGCAGAGAATCGGCGTCAGCGGAAGACTAAGGCTGCAGCAATGGAGTCTCTGGAACAGGGACCCAACGCTGCTCATGGTCAAGGCCAAACCGATGGTGGAAGGGCTCCAAAGGGAGGTGATCGGAAACGGCCACCAACCATAGAGGAAACACTACCAAGCGCCAAGATGGTAATGAAGAGGCCTAAGGTCCCAGACCTAAAACCTCGTAACTACGCGCAAGCTGTCAACTGCGACTTGAAGGTGGCGGTGGTTCAAGGGACTTACCCTGATCACTACCTCTCGGAGGAGCAGAGCGCAGCTATCCAGCACGCGGTCATCGGTGCCCTGGACAAGCTCCCCGCTGGTTCCATGAATCGTACCTCGCGGAAAGCGCTTTGAAGGTGACCTGCGTAGACCCCGAGTCTAAGGAGTGGTTGCGAGACATAAGGTACTCCCCAAACTCGCACCGTGGGAGGGCGCTGTATTTCACCTGGTGGAGAGAGAGGCCCTTCAGAAACCTATTCGTGTGTCAGTGTGGCTGTCGGGCCCTGTTGAGGAACCGAAAGCTGCTCTGGCCCGTTTAGGTAAACAGAACGGCAGACTCGTAGTTGAGAGGTGGCGGGTTTACGACCGGAAGGAGGGGGCTCCAACGGGGCAGCTTCTTATTCTGGGAGTACATACTGCCTCCTGCAAGGCTCTAGAGGCCGTTGATCTGCGGCCCTTCTTTGAAATGACCAGGGCGGTTGTAAAACTGCTCGGAAAGCCCGAGAAGGCGGGGGAGAACAGCCGTCAACCAGCAATGGGTGATAAAGGACTGTGCTTCACTCAGATCAACTTGCAACACTGCGCTGCTGCCTCTGCGGTATTTAGCAGACAGCTGTCAAAGTTGCACACACACATACTACTGATTCAAGAACTTGGGGCACACAAGGGTCAAAGGTATAGATAACAAACTTGGTACAGCTTTTTACTGCACTGATGAAGAACGACCAAGGACATGCGTTTTTGTTGCAAAACATATTAATGCGACCTTGGTGCCCAATTTCTGTTTCAGGGACCTGGTGGCCGTCCAGATTCAATATATGGAGGGAGATATAAAACGAGAGGTCGTTGTGTGCTCCGCTTACCTCCCATATGACTCACCAACACCGCCACCTTCAGAGGAACTGGTAGCACTGATAGAGTACTGTCGAGTCAAGAGGCTAGGTCTTCTTGTAGGATGTGACGCTAACTCGCACCACACAATGTGGGGGAGTACGGACATAAACCCGAGAGGACAGGCCCTTCTTGAGTACCTATCAACAACGGATTTAGAAATTCTACATCGCGGCAGTCGTCACACCTTCGTCACTCGTACAAGGAGTGAAACTTTGGACATCACCTTATGCTCTCCGAGAATATCACGTGATATAGTAGACTGGCATGTGTCAACAGAGCCGTCTCTATCTGATCACAGACATATCTGTTTTAGTTTGCAGGCAGCCGAGCCAAACTCATTGACTTACAGGAACCCGCGACTCACTGATTGGAACTCGTTTAGAGAGGATCTGTCGGGGAGAATGCGTGGAGTCCCAGTTAGCCTGAAAACCATAGAAGACCTTGAAATGGCTCTAGAGCACTTCCAAAGGGCCATTTTGACTTCTTATGAAGACAATTGCCCCCTTAAAACGAGGAAATTGACAAGCGGAGTACCATGGTGGAACAACCAACTTGTGCAACTCCGTAGGGAAACACGTCGTCTTTTCAATAAGGCGACAAAATCTAACTTACCTGCAGATTGGGAAGGTTTCAGACAAGCTTAGCGCAGATACAAGAAGCTCATCAGCGACGCCAAGAGGGACTCATGGAGATTTTTCTGCTCGAACATGGAATCCATGCCACGGGCTGCGAGGCTTCAAAATTGTCTTTCAAAGGACCACAGAGGAAAACTAGACTATGTGCAGCTTCCAAACGGCGACTACACTACGTCTGATAAAGAAACGTTGAAAGTTGTACTTGAAACGCATTTCCCCGGTTCAACCGTCAGCGATACTTCTACCACAAATACAGACGTGATACACAAAGCTTCGCGAGAGGACTGGAGGATCGCATCTGAAGTGGTAAGCTTTGATAAGGTGCGTTAGGCTATTAATACTTTCGCCTCTTATAAATTACCAGGAAAAGACAATATCTTTCCATCTCTACTGCAGAATGGGCTAGCATCAATTTCTGGACCATTATGTAAGATATTTAGATTTTGTCTGGCCCACAAATATATTCCTATGTCTTAGAGGGACGTCAAAGTCGTTTTTATACCAAAACCAGGGCGTACCAAGAACGACCAAGCGAAATCTTCTCGCCCAATCAGCCTAACCTCGTTTCTATTGAAGACCTTGGAAAGACTGATTGACAGGCACTTACGTGATGGGGTCCTACAACGAGTACCATTTCACAGCAACCAGCACGCATACCAGACCGGTAAATCTATCGAAACGGCCCTTCACCACTTGGTAAAAAGTGTGGAGACGATGCTCACGGATAGAGAACTGGCTCTGGGCACGTTTCTGGACATCGAGAGTGCTTTTGATAACACCTCATCTGAATCCATTTGCGCAGCAGCTGCGGCTAGAGGTATTGCACCCACACTAGTGGAATGGATATGCTCCATGCTCACGCGACGCAAAGCAACAACCACCCTGGGAGACATCAGAGTCAACATTGACGTCAATAGAGGCTGCCCACAAGGAGGAGTATTATCTCCTCTGTTATGGTGCTCAGCAATTGACAGTTTTATAACAGCTCTTAATGAGCTAGAATTTTATACACAAGGATACGCTGATGATTTAGCTATTCTGGTTGTTGGTAAGTTTTCAAACGCTATATATGAGCTCACCCAGCGGGCTCTAAATGTTGTAGAGAACTGGTGCCCACAGAATGGGTTATCAGTCAATCCCACGAAGACTGAGCTAGTTCTGTTCTCAAACAAGAGGAATATTGGTATTCCACACCTCATCCTCTTCGGTCAACCGCTACAACTCTCACAGTCAGTGAAGTATCTAGGTGTCATCCTAAACTCTAAACTGACATGGAAAGAGCCTGTAGAAGCAATTGTGAGGAAGTCATGCGCAATCTGGTGGTCGTGCAGACGAACCTTAGGTAAGACATGGGGAATAAAACCATATGTAGCTTTCTGGCTGTACTGTGCGTTGGTTTGACCTGTAGTTACTTACTCGGCTGTGGTTTGGTGGCCCAGAACGTCCGTTTCTACAGTTAGGGCTTCACTTAATCACATCCAAAGAATAGTTTGTCTAGGTATTACCGGGGCAATTAGAACAACACCAACGGCAGAAATGGAGGCCTTGCTAAATCTTCCACCACTTAATCTCAGTGTGCAAAGAGAAGCTATGGCTGCTGCATTGAGATTAAAACACACTAACCAGTGTATCACCAGGAACAACACAGAGGGACATAGCAAGATTCTGTCCACTTTGACAGAATCTTCTCTCATTCTCAAATCTGAGAGTGATTACATGCCCCCAGTGTACATCTTTGACAAACATTACTCCATATTAATTTTTTTCTAGGGAATTTTGGGGAAATAACGCCCAAGCTCTATTTCAACCACAGGGACTAGTATGGTTTACCGACGGGTCTCTAACCGAAAGAGGAGCTGGTGCAGGTTTCTACAGAGAATCACCTAGAGCAGGGATGTCCCTCTCATTAGGTCTAAATTCTTCCGTTTTTCAGGCGGAGATCTTTGCAATTCTGATTTGTTGCCAAAAAAATATCAGAAGGGCTTACCGTGGTAGGCACATATATATCTGTTTGGACAGTCAAGCGGCTCTCAAGGCTCTTGACAACGATAGAGTAGTCTCAAAGTTAGTCTTTGAGTGTAGAAAAACACTGGACGAGCTCGCTAAGGGTAACTTCGTTAAGCTTATGTGGGTACCAGGTCACCAAGGCATTGAGGGGAACGAAGAAGCTGACTCTCTGGCTCGTGAGGGCTCAGACAGGGCACTCATTGGACCAGAACCAGCATTCGGACTCCCAGAAGCACAGCAAAGTGAGCGATCAGGGATTGGGTGACACGTGAACACCAAATGTACTGGTCAACTCGTCAGGGCTTAAGACAGTCAAAGCTCTTTATTCCAGGACCATCTCCTGAGAAAGCTAAGTACCTTCCTAGCCTTAATAGAAGAAAACTTAGTATTTGCGTGGATTTGTTTACAGGACATCTCTCAGAAATCATCTGAAAACGATCGGAGTAGTAGACGACGAGTCGTGCAGAAGATGTAGCTTAGTCGTAGAAACGACGGAACATGTGCTCTGTGAATGTGTGGCTCTGGCGGGCACCAGATACAGACACCTAGAGGCTCTATTCCTAGAGCCTTGCGACATCCAGGGTATCCCTGGCAGTAGGCTAGCTAGCTTCATTGAAGCAGCGGGCCTCTGTTAGGACTCTGTGTACACTCGGGTAGCACAATGGGCCTTCAGGCCTAAGTGCATGCGGCTTCTCAGAGGCCCTCTGTTTACAACTACAACTACAACAACTACATGTGAAATTAAAATGAATTAAATTTGTTCTAAATATAAAATGTAATATTCAATATAAACGTATTTTTAAACAATGTACGGCAACAGAGAAATAATTATAAAAATTCTGCAATTTATTAAATATTTTTAAAAAACTTAATTATTTTTTAAAAAACTTATTATAAATGAGCGCTTCTAAACATTTTATGTACCTTTCTTTCATATGATTTAATTTTCTTATTTAAATTAGCGTTATTTTTTCCAATCAGTTAATAACAACATTATAACATAATTTCTCTCAATTTTCTAACTTCTAGATGTAGTTTTACATATTACATTAATTTTTTATTTCAAAGTATTTCACAATTTATTTCATCATTTCTCATACGTGTAGGTCTTACTTAAAATAACGTATTACTATTATTTTATTAATTATAGAAATAGAATTACATTTCATTGCAGTATTTCGGAAAAAACTATAACATAAATACTATGTAGAATAGAATGAATAATATTTGTCCAAAATACGAGTATATCTTAACTTATTATTTCTTTTAAAACTACACTTTACGGTACATTCTTAAAACTGGACCAAATTTTCCTTTCACATTTCCTTTTAAAGAATATACTAACTTCAACTTATGATTTTTCAACACTTAATTCTCTTATATTGAATTCTTTGAATAATCAAATATAAATTTTTCTTATTAACTTGGCACTTTGTTATTGATATATCACAACAATATCAAAGTTAATCATATAGCATAATGAGTTTCTCTATATTAAATACGATAAATAATATACATTATTTTCAATTATTTAAAAATTCTAATTTTCTTATTACATCTTTGAAAACTAATCTATAGTGTATATACGTAGAAGAGTTCCAATTTATCCTCTTACAACTTTTCTAATAGATGTGCAGGTTCGAATTTATAATTTTCTTTAAAAATATCATGTTTCATTTTGGATATCTTTAAAAATCATATCTTTCTCATTTATTAATCTGGTAATTTGCTATTCACAATGTATCACCACATTTTCAAACCAAATCACTTGGCATAATTAGTTTTGTTATACTATATATTATTAATAATTTATTAATTTTTCAAATAATTTAAAAAACTATTTTCTTTGTTATTTATTTTCAAACTAAACTTTACTTTTCACATCTTTAAAAACATATTTATAGCGTATATCCTCCTACAACTTCCCTAATAGATATACAGGTTTGGACTTATGAGTTTTTTAAATTTCATGTGTTCATTTTGGTTTTTTAAAAAATCATATCGTTCTCATTTATTAACCTGATACTTTGCTATGAACATTGTATCACAAGACTATCAATTTTCAAACAGCGGGAGTAACTATGACTCTAATGCCAAGAAGTGCAATGCCATTTCAGCCACAGTAGTACAGGGCAAATCTGTACTACGTACCAGGCCCATTTTCAATACTTCGATACCGGCAATAGTTGACTTCAGCACCTTTCGTTATTTGGGTCACCAGTTTTCGACATCCGGAACCGCTAAACCAACGCTCCACAATCTTGTTCGTTGGCTGCGAAACCTAGAGAGAATCCCGTTGAAACCCGAAGTGTTACATCCTAAAGGTCCACATGATCTCTCAGTTGTACCACGGCCTACATGTACCCAGCATAACTGGTACCATTCTTGCAGAGTGCGACAACTAATCCGACGAACTACCAAGCGGAATTTAGGGCTTAGTCAGAAAACAGCAAACCATCTGCTATACTGTCGAATCCGCGATGGAGGGTTTGAAATTCCCAACCTTCGCATGCAGATACCCCGAATCATGAGAGACCGTCTCGCAGCCCTCGACGACGACTCAGTGATCCAGTCCATCATGGAGACACAGCCGACCGTTGCATTCCGCGAACGCCCACGGAAGCTTGTGGGGGTGGGCAACACTGATGCCTACTGGAAAGAACAGCTTGCTCAGGACTCATACCACCGGGGTTTGCAAGAAGCAGCTACTGACTCGGCAAGTCGTTTCTGGATTCTTTCCAAATCACAGGGTTGGACGGGAAGAAAGTACGTACGATCATGCCAACTACGCACAACGAACCTTTCTACGAAAAGCCTGCCCTACATCCCAAAGGCGGAAAGGAGGTGCAGGAATCCAACATGCACCAAAGAAGAGTCGTTGTCGCATATATTGCAGGCCTGTCCTGTTACACATGGCGAAATAATGAAACGTCACAATGAAATCGTACGTACCATTGCAAAACATGCGCGTGGCAGAGGATGGAGTACAGATGTCGAGCCTAGAATAAGACACCTGGATGGAAAGCTATTTGTGCCCGACTTAGCCATTCACTTACCTCGTGGCGTCGTCATTACAGATGTCACCGTATCTTGGGAAGGTGATATATTCCTGAACACCAGCTGGGAAAACAAACGGCTTATTTACGACAACATCAAGTTTCGGGAAGCAGCTTCCACCGTATGGCCCAAAAAGGAACTTACCTTCCTACCCATAGTTTTGGGTGCTCGGGGTATTTGGCCTCGAGCAAATCAGCCGACAGAAGAACTCCTCCGGATACCTGGAAACATAAAAAGAATGTGTGCTATCATGCCTTAAGTATGGTAGCATAATGCATTACCGGTTCATGGCGTCCGTATGGAAGCGGTGACCCCCCAACGGAGATGGATGGACAACGACTGCTCCTGCTCTAAGATGACCACGCTCCAGCCCACTGGCCCGCAGAACCTGCAACACGGGAAATATCCAATTACATTTATGTATTGTATATCATGTATTTTACTTATGTACATTTGTTATATATGTATTGTATTTTTTATAGCATATATAAATGTATTGTATATAGGTTGTGGGATAAGATTTAATATTATGTATATTACCTTTTAGCCGGGTTAGAACTTAGGCTATAACGTGTTTACTTGTATATAAGTGATCTAATAAACATTGGTACTAGCTAAAGCTAATTGTCCCCACGCGGCAGAGGTTGGGTTACCACCGTGTCCTCACGCCGTTTTATATTGTGTCTTGGTACTAGCCAGCCAGCGCAGCCTTGGATGGGTGTGGGAAAGGGTTCGCCAAACCCGGGACGTTAAACCCACGTAACAACGCACGCACTACAACTGGGCAGCCTACCACTGTTGGTAGGACCCACATAGCTGCAGTGCAGTGCTAAAAGAGCGGTAGCTAGCCGTGTTGCACCAGATTTTTTTAGAGTAGCGGCTCAGTCTAATTCGGGTCACTCGCAACTCAGGCAACCTAAGGTTGATTCTCTCTCTGACGACTATACGTGTCAGGTGTGTGAACGATGATGTAAGTTGAAGAGTTCTTTAGCCCGCAAACGAGGTGATGGCGAAGATCGCTTCGATCGAGGCCAGAAGCAATGGGGGGAGGGGTATTGGTGTAATAAGCTATAAGGTAATGGAGAGAGAGACGGGCATTACGCTACACCAGCTAAGGTATAAGCGCTAACAACCGGCATACAACCAGTATTTGGAGGTAGCTGGAAAAGAGCTGCGTGAAACTAGGGAATTTAAACTATTCATCCAACCTAGACCTGCAGCTCTAAGAGCCACTTCGTCGACGACTTTGCCGAAGGACATCCCCGCTACGTCTCGGGGTACTGCGCCGGTGTTACGCGCTTTAAACGTCGGAAACCTTCCTCTCAAACCAATTGCCAGTCCATTAGGCACAGCCAGTACATCAGGAAAAAATCCGGACATTTGTATAGATCCTCTGCGAGGCTCTCCCAAAAAAGATCTGGGTCTCAACGAGATATCCCCGAACGCATACCGGGTAATCGCCGACCTTCTGTCACAACCAGCCGCACAAAGGAAGCGTCTTGAACCTTCACTGAATAGCGTCCGAACATCCGGCACGCCCTCAAGGGGTAAAAGGAAAGACGGTCCTTCGCCTGAAGGACGCCTGTCGATTACCAAGACCAGACGTCTTTAAGTAATCGATAAAATACCCGAAATCGAACAAAATAGCAATAAAGCCAGTACATCAGGCAGACAAGAGCCGCCCAACATCGTAGAGGCTCCAACCGCCCGACCTAGTCTTGGGGCTAGGTCCAATACCAGTCTCCTACTTAACACTTCAGCTGAAATGCCACCAACACCGGAAGTTGCCGAAACTGTCATTTTAGACGTACTTTTGCCGCACACACGATCAGATGACCCTGCCATCAAGCGGCTAATCCACACTGGACTCACAGGGACTACAGCTGAACTGGACACGGCTGTACTACAACATCTGGAGCAAATCTTTTCTACTAGACTTCGACGAGGCGATAACAACCTTCAGAGACGACCACCTTCTCAGCCCTCGTCAAACTGAGCTCGACGAGCGGGTCAGTATAAAATGTGCCAGGACCTCTTTAAGAAAAAGAAGACTGCACTGGCACAGAGACTTATTGAGGGTGTTTCGCTTGATGCCCTGGATACGACACCAAACATAGAGAACGTAGAGGACTTTTATAGCAACATTTTTGAGTCCGAAGTAAAGAAAGACGACAAGCCATTCACCGCTCTTAATCTCCAACACACTACACTATTACAGAAGATGAGCTGAAATTGGCTCTGAGATCCTGGAACAATTCTGCACCAGGCCCAGACGGCATTACCATCAGTCAAACTAGGAGGGCCTCTTTAACACACTTCCTTGCCTTATTCACCCTCCTTCTGTATAGAAGGCATCCCCCGGAGTGTTGGAAGAAGAGCCATACGATCTTGGTTCCAAAAGAGGGTGATTTGGCGACCCATTACCATTGGAAGTACGTTGCAGCGACTCCTACATCGGATCCTGCATAAACTTATCTCCCAGGCCGTAGATCTCCACGAATGGATGTGATGGATTAATAGCTAATCTCCTAACCATGGAGCAATACATCAAGTCCCGTCGCCTACAGGGAAAACGTATAACGTTGTTTCCCTAGACATAAGAAAGGCATTCGACACCGTCTCGCTTGCATCGATCGCAAGAGCGCTCTACAAGAGTGGCCTTGACGATGCTACCTGTGAATACATAATAGGAACGCTAGACGCTGACACGAACATCTTTGTAAACGGTTCCTGTATTCGTGATTTACGAGGCGATCCCCTCAGTCTCTTACTATTTAACTGATGGACGAACTTCTAAGGGAGGTAAACTCCACAAGACCTAGAGGTACTCTGGATAGAGCACTAAACTCTGCGCTATGGCTTTCGCGGACGATTTGGTGCTGTTTGAGGATGTTGATATGAGTACGACACTCTATCTCACAGAAACGTTCCTGAAAGACCGAGGGATGGCTTTTAACCCTAAGACGTGCGTGTCGATTGCTGCCGCCAAGATCCAAGGCAAATCGGTTACACGCACTAGAGCCATCTTCAAAGTCGCAGGCGAACTTATAAGGTCAATTAACACCGTACAGACCTTTCGGTACATTGGACTTCACTTCAAGTCTGCGGGGGCATGTAAACCATCTGTGTTCAACCTTACCAACTGGTTGAACAACATAGAAAAAAGTCCCCCTAAACCCTTCAAGAAGTACGCCTTAATCCGTGATTAAGTAGTACCACGTTTGTTCCAAGGATTGCAAAATCCTGCCATAATTGGGGACATTCTGAACGAATGCGATCGTTTAATCCGCAAATCCATCAAGCGGACTCTGTATTTGCCAGAGACTACGGGCAGCCAATTCCTCTACGCAAAGATCCGTGATAGAGGGCTGGGGATCACAAAGCTTCGGACCAAAATCTCTCGTATCATGCTGGCACGTATCTCGAGAGAGCGCCTGCAGAATACACAGCTGGATAAGATTCTGCAGAAAGAACCGTCAAGCAATTTCCACTAGAGGTTGACCCGCCTTGCATCAAAGGGCAACCCAGACCCTTACTGGCGCGAACAGATCGCAAGTCGCGCATTCAGTATGGGTATCGAGAGTGCAGGGGATGATACCAGTCGAAGCTGGTTATCTGGACCACCCAGACAATGGTCGGGTCGTGACTTTGTTCGTGCCGTCCAACTGCGCACGAACACTCTGCTCTGCAAAGGCCTCCCCCTCGTGCTGAGCGGTTCAGCCGAGCCGGGTACCGACATGTGGAAAGCCTATCCCACATCTCGCAAGGTTGCAAAGTAAGTCACTATGAGCGTATTAAACGCCATAATGAGGTTGTTGAGAAGATTACTAGACACGTCCGACAGAAGGGCTGGGTAACCGAAGTTGAATCGCACGTAAGACACCCAGACGGTCGCTTGTTTAAACCGGACCTCGTGATACACCATGACCAACGTATAATGGTCGCGGACGCCCAGTTATGTACGCAGTTATGCAAACATCTAAAGGTATCGTATGGAAGGTCCGCGCATATGGCCCCGGAGTAATGCGGAGACTGAGGCAACCCTTGAGATACCTAAACATCTAAAGGTATCGTGTGTCCACACTTGCTTGAAATGGGGTGGAACCATTCACCGTCTATTTATGGCATCTGTGTGGAGGAATCAAGTAGGGCGAAACCAAGCAAGGGATATTTCATAAGGCGCCCTCTGTTTTTAACCACCAAGGGGTTGAAGATCATCGCTGCGTACCAGTAAGTGTCACCCATTTTATCATTCCTAGTCATTTATCTAGTCCGGCACGCAATACCCTGCTCACGGCGTGCCTACACCTTTAGCCGAAATGTATTTTAGCTAAAGGTTTGCTAAGGTATTGTACAAAAGCTTGAGCTTTGTGCAGAGGCGATATCGTAACCGATGGGTGGTACAGTGCTTTACAATTAGGTATAGGTACCATTGCAAAGTAGCAATTGAAATTATACTGGGTGAATTAAAATTGTCTATTTTAACACCTTTTAACTAATAAGGTTGGGACGTAATCTCTTGCAAAGTTTCCCGTTTGAAACCGTAAGCGATCTTTGACGGCTAAGCACCACTGTGTATTTCAACCGGTAAAGTAGGAAGCATACCTACGAAATCTTACCGTCCGTGGCGATAAGCTTGTTTACGCGTTTTTATAAATTTTGTTGTTATTTTGTATGTAGCTTATCCCGTTTGTTTGTAAGGGACTAACCACCTGGCTACTCGCCTTTAATTGTGCAAGCATTCGTGGGGTTATATCCAATATATTGTTTATAAACTAACGGGCACTGAGTATTTCCAGTGTCCCCTAACCCTTGCCTGACACCAAGGAAGTTTAAATAAGCCTTATATATTTTTAAGATCGTACTACGTTGGCTTTGCTGGTTATATCTGGTAAATATGGGCATTACTTGCGAATGCGGGGCAGTTTTGATGGATGACGTAAGTTTAAGGAGGCACAAGGCGCGTGCGGCCAAACTTTTAAGACCGTAAAAGGTCTGGGCCTCCACCGAAGGCGAGCGCACTCTGTTAAGTACAACCTAGAGATGGAGAATGAGGACCTCGGGCCGAACCAGACGGGCTTTGTCCGAGCTAGAAATCGAACAGATGGCTCGACTGGAGGTAGACTTCAGATAAACAACTGGATCGCATTCCATCTCAAGCGCTCTGTAGAGTCAATTAAGAGTAAAAGGAAAGGACCCGAACTATAAAACTCGCGTGGCTGAGCATCTTACGACCCGAGTAGCACCTACTCCCTTCAGTCCATTAAGGGAGAATGAACATCCAGGCACTGGCAATAATAATGATGTCACCGAGGCCCCCATGCCTTCATCGGTGGAATCGACTAGTGGCATAGGAGGCAATATGACGACGGCCGGCGAGAATCCAGGTCCGGGTCCGTCTACGCTCCTAGGCCCGATATGATGCGAGGAGAAAGACCTCTCTTTGATTATAAATGAGGCCTATGGAGACGTGGCAGGGCTTATTGAAGACGTTCTGGGTGATTGTCCGGCTGCCGCGTTGTCCCAGGCCCTAGAGAAGCTAGTGCTGCGTGCTACTCGAACGAAGCAAGGAAATGGTCAATTCTGCTCCAAAGGACTTACAGAGCCGGGAAGTACTCAACCCAAGAAGGAGAATAAGCGCTATAAAGATTGCTCTTCGCAGTATTAAAAGGCCCAAGACCTGTTTGGCCGTGACCGGAAAAGGTTGCTAGGCAGCTTGTATGGAGAGTGCGAGCTAGATGCCCCTGATGCGTGCCCCAACATCGAGTAGGTAACTGAGGCATATTAAAGAATTTTAGGAAAGGAGTCGTCTCCAGACCCGATGCCTGCGCGCCGGGTCGACTACTAAGAGGACGTTATGTACTCGCTTATTACCGTGGAGGATGTTAAGGAGATGATACGCGCCTTGAGGCAGACGGCTTCGGGACCGGATGGAATTTCTGTCTGAGACGTCGAAGCGACAGGAGAATCTTGGTCATCCTGTTCAATGGCTTTTTGATGACGTCGTCGGTTCCCGAAGCCTTGCCTTCGTGCAGAACTACGTTGATCCCGAAAGGGAAAGACCTGCACGACGTGGCCAATTGGCGGCCTATTACCATCACCTCCATTATTTTACAACTCTTCGACAAAATCCTTGTCAAGCGCATCAGCACCAAATCGATGGCACAAAAAGGGTTTCGGACAGTAGCCTCGCCAATGCGTTGATATTACAGGTCCTCATTAAAGAGAGTCGGGAAATCTTTCGCCCCTAAGCGATCCTGACTCTGTGTCGACGCACTCGATACCGAGGGCCCTTCGACGTGTTGGCGTACATGAAAAAGTTATTCGGCTTATGTAGAATCAGTACATAAATTGCAGCACTACCATCCGCTGCGGCACGAGTCTAACGGAACCCATACCAATGCGCAAGGGTGTCAAGCAGGGGGACTCACTCTCCCCTGTGCTCTTTAACCTGATTCTGGACGAACTGCTATCCAACATTGACATACGACGACGACTTGTTAGTTATAAGTCCTGATGAGAGGCACGTTCAGCATACGCTGGACAGTATTATCAAATGCACGTTGCTTGTGACAAAAACCGTTCCCAGAAAAAAGAAGTTGTACGAAGTAACTAAGCCCCTTATTTACGCGGCGGGTGTACCGTTAAAAGTCATTCAGACAGATTATGTGTTCAGATACCTGGGCAGAAACTTCAATTTCATGGGAACGGAGCTTTTGGATATAATCAAGCTGGAGCTCGCTCTTAGCAATCTTAGTAAATGCCCGCTAAAGCCCCTACAAAAGTTAGTTTTATTCAGCCAGCACATACTGGCAAGAGCACTAAGCGATTTCCAGTACCCTGGGATCACATCAAAGACTCTAAAAGCTTGCGACATTGCTTTTGAACGCAATCCCACTCGTGATGCAGAAACGTATCAACAACTTGGCGCTTTCCGACTGTAGGTATGCATGGGCTGCATTGACGTGCAAACGAGGTATGACCCTTCGTAGGTGACTCGCAAGAGTCTCGGGCAAATGCACCTCCTTGGAGGAGGCGGCCTTTAAGCACAGGATTGAGCTCTAATGTGGCTATTCCGGCAACAGCCTTTATCAAGCGGGGTATAACAATTCGACCTGCAACAACTGGATCAGCCGTCCTCCACGATATTGGTCGGGCCGAGATTACGTTCGAGCCATTCAACTTCGTGTCAATTTGTTACCTACTAGAGGCGCCCCTTATAATACCAAGGAGGCCCATCTATGTCAGGCCGAGTGTAATTGCTCTGAAACGCTGTACCATGTGTTGCAGGGTTGCAACGTTACACATTTTAAAAGGATCGAACTACACAACTATGTCGCCAAGACGATTAAGAAGGCCGCAATCAAGAACGGGTGGAACGTTGAATGGGAACCGAGGATTGTCGATATAAACGGAACTATCCGTAAGCCCGATCTAGTACTAACGGTCGGTAACAAACTTATAATTTCCGACATTGCCGTTAAGTGGGAGATCAAGAGACTACCATTCTAGATACGTTAAAGGGTAAGTGGTCAATACACGCCGATTTTTATCGCCGTACATGGCGCGCTAAGTAGCGTTGTGTGGACCGCATACCCACTGTTCATCAGGCTAACTGATCAAGTTCTTGACGGCATATCAAGTCACACCGGACGAACTGCAGGCATCCAAGCTTCCCTTTTAACGTGTATGTATCGTTCGTGTATTGCGTATGGTAAACTGTAAAACGTACCTCGTTCTGTGTATGGTCTTTTACTGTTTATTTTAATTGTAACATGTTTGATTGTTGTTGTTTAAATTCGTTTTACTTGCTAAATTTGGTTTTTTAAACTCTCACAACCTAGCCTTGATTAGAGTTTGTCTAAATTTTTATTTGTTTTTATTACATCTCTCGCGTTATAGTCTTTTATGTACTTTCCCGAAATGCTTTACCTTTCGATTTAGTTTTATTGTAGCCAAATGACTCGTCATCTAATTAGTTACTCGCATGAATGGATTAACGAGATTCCTTCTGTCCCTATCTACTATCTAGCGAAAACACTGCCAAGGAAACGGACTTGGAAAAAATAGCAGGGAAAAAGACCCTTGAGCTTGACTCTAGTCTGGCACTGTAAGGAGACATGAGAAGTGTAGCATAAGTGGGAGATATTATATCTTTTAGATATTTTATCGCCTGTGAAATACCACTACTTTCTTTATTTCTTTACTTACTGGGTAAAGCGGAAAGTCGTACTTTAGTTTGCTTCGGCACCTAATATTTACGTTGTTCTTGATTCAAACATCTTGTGGGTGACATTGAAACATTTATGTTTACTAATCATATACCATATACATTTGATGGCATTTTAGCCGTGCGCGCGCATTTTATGTGTGTGTGTGTGTCTTTTTTTTATCTTTATTGGATGTGTTGGTGAGTTCATCAAGGTGACCGCTGATTGACAGTTGATAGTTTGAGTATCCGCAATATAAAAACAAATTTGTATTAAAATCTAAAGCTGAAAAGAAGAATCTGCTAAGGAAGTAGTAGTTAAAGGTCACATAAAGAGCAGGAAGTGTTATCTGTGCAGAAGAAGCCGTATCTTTTTTAAAAGTACTCTTTGAAAATTTTAAGCATAACATAACCTAAAAATAATAAAAAGCAAACCCTAACAAATTTTACATCGAGGAGAGAGAGAAAAGAAAGTAAAACTGCAACCACGAAAACACCTAAGGACCGCAGAAGTTTCCAACTAGGCGTACAAAGATGGGAGATGACAAACGTAAATTTACTAGAAGTTCCAGTGTCAGCAGCATAAGTGATAATATGGTCTTCAGTAAAAGTAGGAAGACATCGAGATCACCAGTTGCTAAACGAAAAGTCATAGACTCAGAAGAAAATTAAATAGTAAAGATGTTAATACCAATAAACGAGGAGATAAAATCGATGAAAAAGGAAAACAAACAACACAGAGAAGAAACTCAAGAATTACGGACAGAAATCCGAGAGGAAATGCAGGAATTACATAAAGGTTTTCATGAAGTAATAAATACATTAAAACAAGAAGTCAAAGATTTAAAAACAAAAGAAAAATTGATGACAGAGGAAATAGAGGTTTTAAAAGGGAAAATAATAGCTTTAGAAACAATGGAAGACAAGAAAGAAAAAATTGAAAAACGTAACAATATCGTAATTAAGGGAGAACAGAATATAAATAACAATCAGGATGTTAAAGAAACCCATAAGAAAGGAAAAGAGGATAAAAAAGTTACCATTGCCAAAATAAAAAATTGGGAAGATAAAATAAAAATATTAAAAAATAAAAACAAACTTACAGGGACAAAAATTTACATAGAAAGTGAAATGACTAATAAAGAGATGCAAATACAAAAAGAAATCTTAAAATTGGCGAAAGATGAGAAAAATTAAGGAAATAGAATAAGAATAGGGTATAAAAACTAAAAATAAATGAGACTTGGTATATATGGGATAAAGAGAAGATGAATATAGAAAAACAGGAAGATAAAGCTCCAAAAAATTTAAACAACTAACAATGGAGAACGAGGATGGCAATATTGAATACGGAAAGCGAGGAAAAGGATATAAAGATAAGGGAAAGGCAATAAATACAATTAAAACAAAAAAAGTAAATAAAAA
>JAQOWZ010000034.1:1125412-1150566 GCA_035578165.1 Stenolophus ochropezus
AAGGGCGACCCTACTTCACGGACCTTTTTTTTTTCGTATTGTGTATGGTTAAAAAAAATAGGAAAGCATACCTTGCGCTAAAAAATAGAGGGGGTCAATATATCATGATTTTAAGACAAACTGGCTGTCTTAAAAAGTGTCTAAGTCAAAAACTACGGTTCTGAAATTTTTTTACTATTATTTCCGTAATGTAGCGTGTTGAAATAATAGGATAACGTACTTTTCGCTAAAATATGAAGGGGGTCAATTTATCACGATTTTAATACAAACTGACTGTCTTAAAAAGTTTCTAAGTAGAAATCTACGGCTCTGGAATTTTTTTCACTTTTATCCCTTAATAAAAAGAGTTGAAATCTAAGGATGACATAATTTTTGCTAGAAAAGAGATGGGAACTGACTATCTTAAAAAGTGTCTAAGTAGAAAACTACGGCACTCGGAATTTTTCACTATTATTTCCGTAATGTAGCGTGTTAAAATAATAAGACAACGTACTTTTCGCTAAAATATGGAGGGGGTCAATATATCATGATTTCAATACAAACTGAGTGTCTTAAAAAGTTTCTAAGTAGAAAACTATCGCTCTAGAAATTTTCTCACTTTTGTCCCGTAATGTTGAGTGTTGAAATTTAAGGATAACATACTTTTCGCTAAAAAAAATAGAGGTGGTCAATATATCTGATTTTAAGACAAACTGACTGTCTTAAGTGTCTAAGTCATAAACTACGGCTCTGGATTTTTTTACTATTATTCTCGTAATGTATGGGGTTGAAATAATAGGATAACATACTTTTCGCTGAAAAATAGAGGGGGTCAATTTATCATGATTTTAATACAAACTGACTGTCTTACAAAGTTTCTAAGCCCAAACTTCGGCTCTGGGAATTTTTTCACTTTTTTTCCGTAATGCAGATGGCTGAAATAATAGGATAATATACTTTTCGCTAAAAAAAAATAAAGGGGGTCAATTCATTATGATTTTAAGACAAACTTACTGTCTTACAAAGTGTCTATGTCGTAAACTACGTCTCTGGGAATATTTTCACTATTTTTTCCGTGTTGTGTATGGTTGAAATAATAGGAAAGTATACATTTCGCTCAAAAATAGAGGGGCTCAATTTATCATCATTTTAAGACAAACTGACTGTCTTAAAAAGTGTCTTAGTCGGAAACTACGACTCTGGAAATTTCTTCACTATTTTTCTCGTAATATAGAGGGATGAAATAATAGGATAATATACTTTTCGCTAAGAAATAGAGGGGGTTAATTTATCATAATTCTAAGACAAACTGGCCGTCTTAAAAAGTGAGTAAGTCAAAAATTACGGCTCTGGGAATTTAAAAAAAATAAATTTTGTAATGAAGATGGTTGAAATGTAGGGATAACATAATTCGCTAGAAAAAAGATGGGGTCAATTTATTATGATTTTAAGACAGACTGACTGTCTTAAAAAGTGTATAAGTCGGAAATTATTGCTCTGAATTTTTTTTACTATTATTTCCGTAATGAAGAGAGTTGAAATAATAGGATAACATACTTTTCGCTATAAATTAGATCATTTTATCATGATTTTAAGACAAACTGACTGTCTTAAAAAGTGTCTAAGTCGGACACTACGGCTCTGGAATTTTTTTTACTATTATTTCCGTATTGTAGAGACTTGAGATAATAGGATAACGTACTTTAAGCTGAAAAATAGAGGGGGTCAATTTATCATGATTTTAAGAAAAAATGGCTGTCTTAAAAAGTTTCTAAGGAGAAAACTACGGCTCTGGGAATTTTTTCACTTTTTTCCCGTAATGTAGAGGGTTAAAATCTAAGGATGACATACTTTTCGCTTAAAAATAGAGGGGGTCAATTTATCTGGTTAAAAATTTTTAAGTCGATAACTACGGCTCTGGGAATTTCTTCACTATTTTTCCCGTAATGTAGAGGCATGAAATAATACGATGATATAATTTTGTCAAAAAAAAATAGACGGGCTCAGTTTATCATAATTTTTAGCCAAACTGACTGTCTTAAAATGTGTCTAAGTCGAAAACTACGGCTCTGAATATCTTTTCACTATTATTCCTGTAATGTAGAGAGTTGAAATAATAGGATGACATATTTTTTACTAAAATATAGACGGGCTCAATTCATCATGGTTTCAAGACAAACTCACTATCTTAAAAAATGCCTAAGTCGAAAACTACGGCTCTGGCAAATTCTTTACTATTTTTCCCGTAATGTACAGGGATGAACTAATAGGATAATATACTTTTCGCTAAAAATAAATCAGAGTGAACCTAGCGGCCGATTCACAGCGGCCGATTCGATTTTAATAATGCATTGGACAACCCTAACTCTCAATGTACTACGGATATCAAAAGTATTGCACAAAAATTAAAAGCAACCAAAAAAGTGTTATATGTCTTGTACGTTTGTTAATAACATAAATATTGTTACAACAGTAGTTTAAACACCAAGAATAACAAGAACTTTGGTTAATAAAACAAACAAATTACTTATTATTAATAAAATGAGATATAAATTTATACATTAATTTTTGTAATTATATTATTAAATTCCAGAAAATGAGCTGTGAACTGGAACCTGTCGTATAAACATTATGTAGAGTAGTTTTAGATAAGTTTGGATGAATGTCGAAATAATGTGATCGATTTAATTACATCAACCCCTATAGCTATTATTATGAGCCGTATCACTTTTATATGTAGTGGGGTAGTTCCTACATCTATATTAGTTAATACAAAATACAATTTGTTTAAATATTCAGGAGATGACGTACAAATTTTGAGGAAAGTTTGGATGAATGTCGAAATAATGTGATATTTTTAAATTCATCAACCCCTATAGCTATTATTATGAGCCGTATCACTTTTATATTTAGTAGGGTAGTTCCTACATCTATATTAGTTAATACAAAATACAATTTGTTTAAATATTCAGGGGATGACGTACAAATTTTGAGGAAAGTTTGTGTTAATGTCGAAATAATGTGATAGTTTGAAATACATCAACCCCTATAGCTATTATTATGAGCCGTATCACTTTCATATTTAGTGGGGTAGTTCTCACATCTATATTAGCTAATACAAAATACAATTTGTTTAAATAATTAGGGGATGAAGTACAAATTTTGAGAAGAGTTTGGATGAATGTCGAAATAATGTGATAGTTTTAAATTCATCAACCCCTATAGCTATTATTATGAGCCGTATCACTTTTATATTTAGTAGGGTAGTTCCTACATCTATATTAGTTAATACAAAATACAATTTGTTTAAATATTCAGGGGATGACGTACAAATTTTGAGAAAAGTTTGGATGAATGTCGAAATAATGTGATAGTTTTAAATACATCAACCCCTATAGCCATTATTACGAGCCGTATCACTTTTATATTTAGTGGGGCAGTTCCTACACCTATACTAGTTAATACAAAATACAATTTGTTTAAATATTCAGGGGATGACGTACAAATTTTGAGGAAAGTTTGTATTAATGTCGAAATAATGTGATAGTTTGAAATACATCAACCCCTATAGCTATTATTATGAGCCGTATCACTTTCATATTTAGTGGGGTAGTTCTCACATCTATATTAGCTAATACAAAATACAATTTGTTTAAATAATTAGGGGATGAAGTACAAATTTTGAGAAGAGTTTGGATGAATGTCGAAATAATGTGATAGTTTTAAATTCATCAACCCCTATAGCTATTATTATGAGCCGTATCACTTTTATATTTAGTAGGGTAGTTCCTACATCTATATTAGTTAATACAAAATACAATTTGTTTAAATATTCAGGGGATGACGTACAAATTTTGAGAAAAGTTTGGATGAATGTCGAAATAATGTGATAGTTTTAAATACATCAACCCCTATAGCCATTATTATGAGCCGTATCACTTTTATATTTAGTGGGGTAGTTCCTACACCTATACTAGTTAATACAAAATACAATTTGTTTAAATATTCAGGGGATGACGTATAAATTTTGAGAAAAGTTTGGATGAATGTCGAAATAATGTGATAGTTTTAAATACATCAACCCCTATAGCCATTATTATGAGCCGTATCACTTTTATATTTAGTGGGGTAGTTCCTACACCTATACTAGTTAATACAAAATACAATTTGTTTAAATATTCAGGGGATGACGTACAAATTTTGAGGAAAGTTTGTATTAATGTCGAAATAATGTGATAGTTTGAAATACATCAACCCCTATAGCTATTATTATGAGCCGTATCACTTTCATATTTAGTGGGGTAGTTCTCACATCTATATTAGCTAATACAAAATACAATTTGTTTAAATAATTAGGGGATGAAGTACAAATTTTGAGAAGAGTTTGGATGAATGTCGAAATAATGTGATAGTTTTAAATTCATCAACCCCTATAGCTATTATTATGAGCCGTATCACTTTTATATTTAGTAGGGTAGTTCCTACATCTATATTAGTTAATACAAAATACAATTTGTTTAAATATTCAGGGGATGACGTACAAATTTTGAGGAAAGTTTGTATGAATGTCGAAATAATGTGATAGTTTGAAATACATCAACCCCTATAGCTATTATTATGAGCCGTATCACTTTCATATTTATTGGTGTAGTTCTCACATCTATATTAGTTAATACAAAATACAATTTGTTTAAATATTCAGGGGATGACGTACAAATTTTGAGGAAAGTTTGTATTAATGTCGAAATAATGTGATAGTTTGAAATACATCAACCCATATAGCTATTATTATGAGCCGTATCACTTTTATATTTAGTGGGGTAGTTCCTACATCTATATTAGTTAATACAAAATACAATTTGTTTAAATATTCAGGGAATGACGTACAAATTTTGAGGAAAGTTTGGATGAATGTCGAAATAATGTGATAGTTTTAAATACATCAACCCCTATAGCTATTATTATGAGCCGTATCACTTTCATATTTAGTGGAGTAGTTCTTACATCTATACTAGTTAATGCAAAATACAATTTCTTTAAATATTCAGGGGATGACGTACAAATTTTGAGGAAAGTTTGTATTAATGTCGAAATAATGTGATAGTTTGAAATACATCAACCCCTATAGCTATTATTATGAGCCGTATCACTTTTATATTTAGTGGAGTAGTTCCTACATCTATATTAGTTAATACAAAATACAATTTGTTTAAATATTCAGGGGATGACGTACAAATTTTGAGGAAAGTTTGGATGAATGTCGAAATAATGTGATAGTTTTAAATTCATCAACCCCTATAGCCATTATTATGAGCCGTATCACTTTTATATTTAGTTGGGTAGTTCCTACATCTATATTAGTTAATACAAAATACAATTTGTTTAAATATTCAGGGGATGACGTACAAATTTTGAGGAAAGTTTGGATGAATGTCGAAATATTGTGATAGTTTTAAATTCATCAACCCCTATAGCTATTATTATGAGCCATATCACTTTCATATTTAGTGGGATAGTTCTTACATCTATACTAGTTAATGCAAAATACAATTTGTTTAAATATTCAGGGGATGACGTACAAATTTTGAGGCAAGTTTGTATGAATGTCGAAATAATGTGATAGTTTGAAATACATCAACCCCTATAGCTATTATTATGAGCCGTATCACTTTTATATTTAGTGGGGTAGTTCCTAAATCTATACTAGTTAATACAAAATACAATTTGTTTAAATATTCAGGGGACGACGTACAAATTTTGAGGAAAGTTTGGATGAATGTCGAAATAATGTGATAGTTTTAAATACATCAACCCCTATAGCTATTATTATGAGCCGTATCACTTTCATATTTAGTGGGGTAGTTCTTACATCTATACTAGTTAATGCAAAATACAATTTGTTTAAATATTCAGGGGATGACGTACAAATTTTGAGGAAAGTTTGTATGAATGTCGAAATAATGTGATAGTTTTAAATTCATCAACCCCTATGGCTATTATTATGAGCCGTATCACTTTTATATTTAGTGGGGTAGTTCCTACATCTATATTAGTTAATACAAAATACAATTTGTTTAAATATTCAGGGGATGACGTACAAATTTTGAGGAAAGTTTGTATGAATGTCGAAATAATGTGATAGTTTTAAATTCATCAACCCCTATGGCTATTATTATGAGCCGTATCACTTTTATATTTAGTGGGGTAGTTCCTACATCTATATTAGTTAATACAAAATACAATTTGTTTAAATATTCAGGGGATGACGTACAAATTTTGAGAAGAGTTTTGATAAATGTCGAAATAATGTGATAGTTTTAAATTCATCAACCCCTATAGCTATTATTATGAGCCGTATCACTTTTATATTTACTGGAGTAGTTCCTACATCTATATTAGTTAATACAAAATACAATTTGTTTAAATATTCAGGGGATGACGTACAAATTTTGAGGAAAGTTTGGATGAATGTCGAAATAATGTGATAGTTTTAAATTCATCAACCCCTATGGCTATTATTATGAGCCGTATCAATTTTATATTTAGTGGGGTAGTTCCTACATCTATATTAGTTAATACAAAATACAATTTGTTTAAATATTCAAGGGATGACGTACAAATTTTGAGGAAAGTTTGGATGAATGTCGAAATAATGTGATAGTTTTAAATTCAACAACCCCTATAGCTATTATTATGAGCCGTATCACTTTTATATTTAGTGGAGTAGTTCCTACATCTATATTAGTTAATACAAAATACAATTTGTTTAAATATTCAGGGGATGAAGTACAAATTTTTAGAAGAGTTTGGATGAATGTCGAAATAATGTGATAGTTTTAAATTCATCAACCCCTATGGCTATTATTATGAGCCGTATCAATTTTATATTTAGTGGGGTAGTTCCTACATCTATATTAGTTAATACAAAATACAATTTGTTTAAATATTCAGGGGATGACGTACAAATTTTGAGGAAAGTTTGGATGAATGTCGAAATAATGTGATAGTTTTAAATTCATCAACCCCTATAGCTATTATTATGAGCCGTATCACTTTCATATTTAGTGGGGTAGTTCTCACATCCATATTAGTTAATACAAAATACAATTTGTTTAAATATTCAGGGGATGAAGTACAAATTTTTAGAAGAGTTTGGATGAATGTCGAAATAATGTGATAGTTTTAAATTCATCAACCCCTATGGCTATTATTATGAGCCGTATCACTTTTATATTTAGTGGGGTAGTTCCTACATCTATATTAGTTAATACAAAATACAATTTGTTTAAATATTCAGGGGATGACGTACAAATTTTGAGGAAAGTTTGGATGAATGTCGAAATAATGTGATAGTTTTAAATTCATCAACCCCTATAGCCATTATTATGAGCCGTATCACTTTTATATTTAGTGGGGTAGTTCCTACATCTATATTAGTTAATACAAAATACAATTTGTTTAAATATTCAGGGGATGACGTACAAATTTTGAGGCAAGTTTGTATGAATGTCGAAATAATGTGATAGTTTGAAATACATCAACCCCTATAGCTATTATTATGAGCCGTATCACTTTCATATTTAGTGGGGTAGTTCCTACATCTATATTAGTTAATACAAAATACAATTTGTTTAAATATTTAGGGGATGAAGTACAAATTTTGAGAAGAGTTTGGATGAATCTCGAAGTAATGTGATAGTTTGAAATACATCAACCCCTATAGCTATTATTATGAGCCGTATCACTTTCATATTTAGTGGGGTAGTTCTCACATCTATATTAGTTAATACTAAATACAATTTATTTAAATATTCAGGGGATGACGTACAAATTTTGAGGAAAATTTGGATGAATGTCGAAATAATGTGATAGTTTGAAATACATCAACCCCTATAGCTATTATTATGAGCCGTATCACTTTTATATTTAGTGGGGTAGTTCCTACATCTATATTAGTTAATACAATATACAATTTGTTTAAATATTCAGGGGACGACGTACAAATTTTGAGAAGAGTTTGGATGAATGTCGAAATAATGTGATAGTTTTAAATTCATCAACCCCTATAGCTATTATTATGAGCCGTATCACTTTTTTATTTAGTAGCCGTATTATGTTTTGTGATTTAACCCTTACATTTGTCGTGGTTGATGATTACTTTAATTATCTAGACCTACATCTATTATATCTGGGGTAATACAATACAAATATTGAGATCGGGGCCTATTTCACAAAACTACAAGTCTTGTAATACAAGTGTATCACTAGGCAATGCTTATCAAATTATAAATTCTATTCGCACATATTGAAAATTTGACAAGCGTTGCCTAGTGGTACACTTGTATTACAAGACTTGTAGTTTTGTGAAACAAGGGCCTGGTTGTTATTTTAAATAGTTATTTGGTCTCTCCACCTGAGGTTTTGGCTGTGAATGCTTGAAAGCGTAATAATCTATACCACTAGTTGGTTATTTAATTACTTATGAATTTAGCAATAACTATTCTATTTAATATCATTCTTTTATTTTACAAATACCTGTCCCGAGTCTTCAATTTTTTCAGGTACTCTGTATTACGACGATGAACTGTGAGTTATGTAGGGATAAGTTAAACCGGACGATATATTGTTATTTTATGTTCTAGTAGGTCATATACGTAAAAAAGTAAATAAATAAAGTAAAAACATATTATTACGTATATGTAGTAGGTAGATCTCATTTCTATACAAATGGAAGGGGAAATCAGGCAGTGAATTGTTTGAGGTATTGAATCCAGTATTGCCAATTGTAGCAGTATTATGCTAAAGTAGCATAATTTTTTACAGATTAGCATCGTAGCAGCATTACGAACAATCATAGCACAAATACAAATATTTTCCAGTCGTTAAAAATTATTGATAGTTGTATTTTATTTAATATTAATTTTCGTCATATCTATAATAGGGTTATTATCGATACGTCTAATATGTATTTTTAGTACTTTTGCTAGTAGGTTGCTTTTACTTTTTTATCTTATTAATATTTAAGCATAATTTTCTGAGCGGTAGCATAATTTTCTAGTGGTGGTAGCATAATTCGATTTGAAGAGTGGCAACACTGGCTGAAGCCTTCCGTCTTACGTCTTGTCACTTTATCATAGGTTGTTGTCTAAGGTAGTTCTATGTTTCTTTGAGGTTATTGTGAATTGCAACTAGTTATTGTCAAATATTGTTTGATAAATAATATTAAATTCTGTATTACTCTTTATTGGAAAGTACCAATAGTTTTCAGAATTTAATTTTCCGTTCTTTAGTATATTGTTTAGTCTTGGTTATGAGTTTTGTTTTCTCTGCACATTAAGGATTTATTTCTTATTTATTTTGTGTACCTGATTTTTCTTTTACTTTTTCTCCTTTTTCGTTCAATTTTCTACTGATTTTAAAAGTCTGTTATTTATTTGGTATAATTTTACTTTTAATATTTTTTGGTTAAGCTTGTTAATTTTTTTTAACGAGTTGATCGTTACTTTTTTTTTGTTTTACAGACTTTCGTATTAATTTTAAAAATTCAGCATTTCTTTTGTTGTAAATATTTAATATTCAGCATTGTGCGCTTCAGTTGTAGTGTTCTTTTGTAGTCAGGATTTGCTCTTGGTTTTTGCTATTTCGAGTATTATATTGATATTTATTTCTATTTACTTCAATTTAGTAATAACTGAATTTAAAATGCCGCGTAAACTTTCATTATTAGAGCAATTTCGTTCGTATGTAAAAGAAAACAAAATTTCGATAGAATTATTTAAAAATGTTTCTTATCGATGTAATAATTCAATTTTTTCCGAATTTTGTGCAATTATGAAAATTAGAAATTCTTTAAAAAATAGATTATTATTATATAAATATAGTCGAATGGAACCTAAAGGCAATACGTGTATTCAGATTTCAACAAAAATAGATAAAATGAAGAAGAACCTATCTACGAAAAATAATTTTGTAACTTCAACTCCACTGAAAGATACTAGTAGCATTAATTTTGTGAATAATATATCTCCTATTGAACAATATACACCTGAACAAAAAGGTACTACCCTACAAAAATTTATACAAAATTTAGATGTAAATAAAGACATCACTGTAAAAAGAAATTTATTTTCTTGTAACATAAAACCAAAATCTTCTACCACTGTGCAATCTTCAACCACCATGCAATCTTCTGCCTCAATTTCTTGTAATTTCGACATACAACCAAAATCTTCAATCATTATGCAATCTTCTCCCTCAGTTTCCCATTGCACACAAGAAATTACAATTTCTAAATGTAATAGTTTGATTAATTCATCCGCTGAAAAATTTGAAATCTCCTCTGAAACAGAAGTAATTAACCATCCTAATATATATTATAATGTTATGACCATTCCATATAAATTTTGGGATAAATATTTTTCAGGAAAAAAAAGATTAAAGTTTGGTTGGACTAATGAATTTTACAAATATTTTTCGTCTTTGTATCCAATATGCGTTCTAACATTCAGATGGCATAAATGTTATATAAAGTCAAGAAAAACGTTAAAATATACATTTGTTGCATATGCTAATTGTAAGCATACTGATTGCGCCCAGTATAAATTTTTTACCACCTGTGATTTAAAATCCGACCAGGTTCAAATAAGTATAAAACAAACAGGTCAAGTTAATCATTCAAATGAACAACATAAAAGATTTATATCTGGGGATATAAGAAAAGAATTTGCTGAAAGATTAAAATCCGAAGCACCTAGTGTTGTTCGATTGCAGGAGATGTCTAATGCAAATTATTATATCCTCAAAAAAGGTAATTTAAATAGCGCACCAAGTTTAAATGTACTGAAAAAAATTTCTAGCGAAAATATCAAAGCAATGGATTTGGACACGGATTTGTTAAAACACTTGGCAAAACTAAAAATTAGTCAACAAACGTCAGGAAAATGGAATGGGAAACACCTACAAGGTTATATCCAAGATATCGGATATGACCGATTCTACGTACGTCTCCAAACAGAAGACCAGCTGCGTCATTTAATATCTTTACGAAAAAGACCAATATTTCTTTATTTGGATGCTACTGGGAGTATAATTGCTCGTCCTCCATGGATAGAAAAAAAAATTTTCTATTACGCTTTAGTGGTACATCAAGAAAAAAAGTCTCCTCTTCCCGTGTCTGAATTTATATCTTCTAGCCACAACATTCCTAGCATTCTGTATTTCCTTTCTTCATTTATTTTTGATTTATCTTCTGTTTTTAGATCAAAGAAACCAATTATAGCAAAAATTGAAACAGATTTTAGCATGGTCCTTGTGCAGTCAGTGTTACTATCATTTAATAAAATTGATTTATTGCAGTATTTACAGATAAGCTGGAATCATATATGTTTGGGAACTTCTATCGATCACATTACAATAATTCACATTTGCTCTCAACATTTTTTCCATTCTGCAGCTCAGAAAATAAATTCTCTGACAAAATTTTATAAAATAAGGAAACTGGCTAAAGATGCAATGGCGGCTTTAATTCATACTAATAATTTATTAACTGCAACTGAATTATGGATTAACATAGTAATTGTTTTTGGTCAACCATATATTTCACCAAATTTCAATAATGCTGTTAGATTTATTGAACGAAAAACTAACGTTTTTTTAAACTTTTCTGGATGTATTCCAAAAATTAATACTTCGACGTCAGCTACATCTTTAAGAAAGAAATCACCATTCTATTCTTATTTCAATTTAATTGAAAATAATATATCAACTATGAAAGCTAATTTAGAAAATACTGTACAAAATGAATATTATTTACCATTATTTATAAAATATTTGTTAAATGATGTTTTACCTTTTTATCCAATTATTTCTGGAATAATTTTAAAAAAATTCGGCATCAGGAAGGACTATACAGCATATGTTGAGAATTGGTTTAAAATTGTTAAAAAAGATACATTTGGCGGTAAACTTAGGAGACAAGTTCGTAGATTCATTAACAAGATGGAAAGTCTTCTAAAAGGTAGAATTTTGGATCATCGAATCCAGTTGAACAGGAATAGTGTCGGTATAAAGAAAACTAAAAAAACACATATGAAACGAACTTCTGTGAAGCATATGATTAAAACCAATGAAAGTTTAAATATCACTCTATCTGAAGAAACGTGGAGGAAGCCTGGTTCACCACGTTCCAAGTTTAATCACTTTTCTGAATTTAACAATAGCGTTTGTTTTTCCCACTCACCTGTAAAGGAAGATCATTGCACTAACAGTGATATTTTACAAGCACCTTGGCTAATATATAAAACATTTCCAGACATTTCTAAACATTCGATTAATATTTGCGGTATTATACTAAACCCTAATATTTTGGAATCATTAAGCCCTGGTGAATGGCTATATGATGATATTATTAATGCATTTTTAACCATTGTTTCGAGTAACAGTTCTTTTGGAGTATTTTCATTTGATACCTTTTTTATGACAAGGCTTTTATTGGGCAGAAATTTTTCTTTGTGTAAATGGGCCCAACAAGTAAATGTTTTAAATTATGATGTCTGGCTAATTCCTATACACATAAATAATAATCACTGGGTTCTAATAACAATTATATTAAAACTGAAATATATTTTTTATTTAGATTCCCTTCATGGTACAATACCAAAAAATATTTTTACTCATTTAATGCGATTCGTAAATGAGCAATATTTAGCAAAATTCAATGAGAATATTATTGTCAAAGAATGGACTATATTTGATTGTCAGGACATTCCAAGTCAAAGAAGTAAAAATGGTGTAGGTGCAAATTGCGGTGTCCATGTTTGCACTTGGGCATATATTATCAGCTCTGGTAATAGATTTTTATTTTCTGAAGACGACATGATTAAAATAAGAATGTGGATTATGGATGTTTTAATTAAATCAGATGGTTTGAAATCTAACTTTATAAATAGTAATAATTTACTTTACGAAGATAATTCCAAATCCAATGTGGAAATAAAACTTCCCGATATAAAAAAAACACCTCCAAGCCACTATAATTCTACTTTAGAATTCTTTGCTAATATTTCCAACTTATTATAAATCTCAAAATTAGCAAATATAAATTTCGAGATAAATTTCTTTTATAATAAGTAGAGTCTTACTTTTGTTTTCAGTGATACCTGATACCTCCTTTGATCTTAATATTCTGTTTAGGGAACCTGCGCAACAGTAACTTTATGCCAAATTTAGTTTATTTTACTTTCATCTTTGCATTTATTATTAATTAGTATTCCTAAATACATGTAGATGTCTGTTTCTTCAAATGCTATGTTTTTAAAGCCTTTTATGCTCGGTATTTTGATGTTTATTATTTAATTGCAAATAGTAGCTTTTCTTTTCGTTTATTTTCAGGCCCAGTATCTCTGCTTTCTATAATAGATTTTCTGTTATTCTCTTCAGTTCTTTTCTGTTCTTAGCTAGCAGCACCACATCGTCTGGCTACTTTACTGCTATTCTTAAAAATTTCACTCCACTCTTTCTCTCCTTTATCTTTGGACTCTCCCATTGAAATATATCGCTGTCCATTTTTTTACTTAGTGCAAGATGGGCCGATGAGTTCATGTTATTTAAAACTGTCATATTATTACGACTTTCATCCAAACTTTTCTAAAAATTTGTACTTTATCCCCTGAATATTTAAACAAATTGTACTTTGTATTAACTAATATAGATATAGGAACTACCCCACTAAATATAAAAGTGATACGGCTCATAATAATAGCTATAGGGGTTGATGAATTTAAAACTATCGCATTATTTCGACATTCATCCAAACTTTCCTCAAAATTTGTACGTCATCCCCTGAATATTTAAACAAATTGTATTTTGTATTAACTAATATAGATGTGAGAACTACACCAATAAATATGAAAGTGATACGGCTCATAATAATAGCTATAGGGGTTGATGTATTTCAAACTATCACATTATTTCGACATTCATACAAACTTTCCTCAAAATTTGTACGTCATCCCCTGAATATTTAAACAAATTGTATTTTGTATTAACTAATATAGATGTAGGAACTACCCCACTAAATATAAAAGTGATACGGCTCATAATAATAGCTATAGGGGTTGATGTATTTCACACTATCACATTATTTCGACATTCATCCAAACTTTCCTCAAAATTTGTACGTCGTCCCCTGAATATTTAAACAAATTGTATTTTGTATTAACTAATATAGCTGTAAGAACTACACCAATAAATATGAAAGTGATAAGGCTCATAATAATAGCTATAGGGGTTGATGTATTTCAAACTATCACATTATTTCGACATTCATACAAACTTTCCTCAAAATTTGTACGTCATCCCCTGAATATTTAAACAAATTGTATTTTGTATTAACTAGTATAGATGTAGGAACTACCCCACTAAATATAAAAGTGATACGGCTCATAATAATAGCTATAGGGGTTGATGTATTTCAAACTATCACATTATTTCGACATTCATCCAAACTTTCCTCAAAATTTGTACGTCGTCCCCTGAATATTTAAACAAATTGTATTTTGTATTAACTAATATAGATGTAAGAACTACACCAATAAATATGAAAGTGATACGGCTCATAATAATAGCTATAGGGGTTGATGTATTTCAAACTATCACATTATTTCGACATTCATACAAACTTTCCTCAAAATTTGTACGTCATCCCCTGAATATTTAAACAAATTGTATTTTGTATTAACTAGTATAGATGTAGGAACTACCCCACTAAATATAAAAGTGATACGGCTCATAATAATAGCTATAGGGGTTGATGTATTTCAAACTATCACATTATTTCGACATTCATCCAAACTTTCCTCAAAATTTGTACGTCATCCCCTGAATATTTAAACAAATTGTATTTTGTATTAACTAATATAGATGTAGGAATTACCCTACTAAATATAAAAGTGATACGGCTCATAATAATAGCTATAGGGGTTGATGAATTTAAAACTATCACATTATTTCGACATTCATCCAAATTTTCCTCAAAATTTGTACGTCATCCCCTGAATATTTAAACAAATTGTATTTTGTATTAACTAATATAGATGTAGGAACTACCCTACTAAATATAAAAGTGATACGGCTCATAATAATAGCTATAGGGGTTGATGAATTTAAAACTATCGCATTATTTCGACATTCATCCAAACTTTCCTCAAAATTTGTACGTCGTCCCCTGAATATTTAAACAAATTGTATATTGTATTAACTAATATAGATGTAGGAACTACCCCACTAAATATAAAAGTGATACGGCTCATAATAATAGCTATAGGGGTTGATGTATTTCAAACTATCACATTATTTCGACATTCATCCAAACTTTCCTCAAAATTTGTACGTCATCCCCTGAATATTTAAACAAATTGTATTTTGTATTAACTAATATAGATGTAGGAACTACCCTACTAAATATAAAAGTGATACGGCTCATAATAATAGCTATAGGGGTTGATGAATTTAAAACTATCACATTATTTCGACATTCATCCAAACTTTCCTCAAAATTTGTACGTCGTCCCCTGAATATTTAAACAAATTGTATATTGTATTAACTAATATAGATGTAGAAACTACCCCACTAAATATAAAAGTGATACGGCTCATAATAATAGCTATAGGGGTTGATGTATTTCAAACTATCACATTATTTCGACATTCATCCAAATTTTCCTCAAAATTTGTACGTCATCCCCTGAATATTTAAACAAATTGTATTTTGTATTAACTAGTATAGATGTAGGAACTACCCTACTAAATATAAAAGTGATACGGCTCATAAAAATAGCTATAGGGGTTGATGAATTTAAAACTATCACATTATTTCGACATTCATCCAAACTTTCCTCAAAATTTGTACGTCGTCCCCTGAATATTTAAACAAATTGTATTTTGTATTAACTAATATGGATGTAAGAACTACACCAATAAATATGAAAGTGATACGGCTCATAATAATAGCTATAGGGGTTGATGTATTTCAAACTATCACATTATTTCGACATTCATACAAACTTTCCTCAAAATTTGTACGTCATCCCCTGAATATTTAAACAAATTGTATTTTGTATTAACTAGTATAGATGTAGGAACTACCCCACTAAATATAAAAGTGATACGGCTCATAATAATAGCTATAGGGGTTGATGTATTTCAAACTATCACATTATTTCAACATTCATCCAAACTTTCCTCAAAATTTGTACGTCATCCCCTGAATATTTAAACAAATTGTATTTTGTATTAACTAATATAGATGTAGGAACTACCCTACTAAATATAAAAGTGATACGGCTCATAATAATAGCTATAGGGGTTGATGAATTTAAAACTATCACATTATTTCGACATTCATCCAAACTTTCCTCAAAATTTGTACGTCGTCCCCTGAATATTTAAACAAATTGTATATTGTATTAACTAATATAGATGTAGGAACTACCCCACTAAATATAAAAGTGATACGGCTCATAATAATAGCTATAGGGGTTGATGTATTTCAAACTATCACATTATTTCGACATTCATCCAAATTTTCCTCAAAATTTGTACGTCATCCCCTGAATATTTAAACAAATTGTATTTTGTATTAACTAATATAGATGTAGGAACTACCCTACTAAATATAAAAGTGATACGGCTCATAATAATAGCTATAGGGGTTGATGAATTTAAAACTATCACATTATTTCGACATTCATCCAAACTTTCCTCAAAATTTGTACGTCGTCCCCTGAATATTTAAACAAATTGTATTTTGTATTAACTAATATAGATGTAGGAACTACCCCACTAAATATAAAAGTGATACGGCTCATAATAATAGCTACAGGGGTTGATGAATTTAAAACTATCGCATTATTTCGACATTCATCCAAACTTTCCTCAAAATTTGGACGTCATCCCCTGAATATTTAAACAAATTGTATTTTGTATTACCTAATATAGATGTAGGAATTACCCTACTAAATATAAAAGTGATACGGCTCATAATAATAGCTATAGGGGTTGATGAATTTAAAACTATCACATTATTTCGACATTCATCCAAACTTTCCTCAAAATTTGTACGTCATCCCCTTAATATTTAAACAAATTGTATTTTGTATTAACTAGTATAGGTGTAGGAACTACCCCACTAAATATAAAAGTGATACGGCTCATAATAATGGCTATAGGGGTTGATGTATTTAAAACTATCACATTATTTCGACATTCATCCAAACTTTTCTCAAAATTTATACGTCATCCCCTGAATATTTAAACAAATTGTATTTTGTATTAACTAGTATAGGTGTAGGAACTACCCCACTAAATATAAAAGTGATACGGCTCATAATAATGGCTATAGGGGTTGATGTATTTAAAACTATCACATTATTTCGACATTCATCCAAACTTTTCTCAAAATTTGTACGTCATCCCCTGAATATTTAAACAAATTGTATTTTGTATTAACTAATATAGATGTAGGAACTACCCTACTAAATATAAAAGTGATACGGCTCATAATAATAGCTATAGGGGTTGATGAATTTAAAACTATCACATTATTTCGACATTCATCCAAACTCTTCTCAAAATTTGTACTTCATCCCCTAATTATTTAAACAAATTGTATTTTGTATTAGCTAATATAGATGTGAGAACTACCCCACTAAATATGAAAGTGATACGGCTCATAATAATAGCTATAGGGGTTGATGTATTTCAAACTATCACATTATTTCGACATTAATACAAACTTTCCTCAAAATTTGTACGTCATCCCCTGAATATTTAAACAAATTGTATTTTGTATTAACTAGTATAGGTGTAGGAACTGCCCCACTAAATATAAAAGTGATACGGCTCGTAATAATGGCTATAGGGGTTGATGTATTTAAAACTATCACATTATTTCGACATTCATCCAAACTTTTCTCAAAATTTATACGTCATCCCCTGAATATTTAAACAAATTGTATTTTGTATTAACTAGTATAGGTGTAGGAACTACCCCACTAAATATAAAAGTGATACGGCTCATAATAATGGCTATAGGGGTTGATGTATTTAAAACTATCACATTATTTCGACATTCATCCAAACTTTTCTCAAAATTTGTACGTCATCCCCTGAATATTTAAACAAATTGTATTTTGTATTAACTAATATAGATGTAAGAACTACACCAATAAATATGAAAGTGATACGGCTCATAATAATAGCTATAGGGGTTGATGTATTTAAAACTATCACATTATTTCGACATTCATCCAAACTTTCCTCAAAATTTGTACGTCATCCCCTGAATATTTAAACAAATTGTATTTTGTATTAACTAATATAGATGTAGGAACTACTCCACTAAATATAAAAGTGATACGGCTCATAATAATAGCTATAGGGGTTGATGTATTTCAAACTATCACATTATTTCGACATTAATACAAACTTTCCTCAAAATTTGTACGTCATCCCCTGAATATTTAAACAAATTGTATTTTGTATTAACTAATATAGATGTAGGAATTACCCTACTAAATATAAAAGTGATACGGCTCATAATAATAGCTATAGGGGTTGATGAATTTAAAACTATCACATTATTTCGACATTCATCCAAATTTTCCTCAAAATTTGTACGTCATCCCCTGAATATTTAAACAAATTGTATTTTGTATTAACTAATATAGATGTAGGAACTACCCTACTAAATATAAAAGTGATACGGCTCATAATAATAGCTATAGGGGTTGATGAATTTAAAACTATCGCATTATTTCGACATTCATCCAAACTTTCCTCAAAATTTGTACGTCGTCCCCTGAATATTTAAACAAATTGTATATTGTATTAACTAATATAGATGTAGGAACTACCCCACTAAATATAAAAGTGATACGGCTCATAATAATAGCTATAGGGGTTGATGTATTTCAAACTATCACATTATTTCGACATTCATCCAAACTTTCCTCAAAATTTGTACGTCATCCCCTGAATATTTAAACAAATTGTATTTTGTATTAACTAATATAGATGTAGGAACTACCCTACTAAATATAAAAGTGATACGGCTCATAATAATAGCTATAGGGGTTGATGAATTTAAAACTATCACATTATTTCGACATTCATCCAAACTTTCCTCAAAATTTGTACGTCGTCCCCTGAATATTTAAACAAATTGTATATTGTATTAACTAATATAGATGTAGAAACTACCCCACTAAATATAAAAGTGATACGGCTCATAATAATAGCTATAGGGGTTGATGTATTTCAAACTATCACATTATTTCGACATTCATCCAAATTTTCCTCAAAATTTGTATGTCATCCCCTGAATATTTAAACAAATTGTATTTTGTATTAACTAGTATAGATGTAGGAACTACCCTACTAAATATAAAAGTGATACGGCTCATAAAAATAGCTATAGGGGTTGATGAATTTAAAACTATCACATTATTTCGACATTCATCCAAACTTTCCTCAAAATTTGTACGTCGTCCCCTGAATATTTAAACAAATTGTATTTTGTATTAACTAATATAGATGTAAGAACTACACCAATAAATATGAAAGTGATACGGCTCATAATAATAGCTATAGGGGTTGATGTATTTCAAACTATCACATTATTTCGACATTCATACAAACTTTCCTCAAAATTTGTACGTCATCCCCTGAATATTTAAACAAATTGTATTTTGTATTAACTAGTATAGATGTAGGAACTACCCCACTAAATATAAAAGTGATACGGCTCATAATAATAGCTATAGTGGTTGATGTATTTCAAACTATCACATTATTTCAACATTCATCCAATTTTTCCTCAAAATTTGTACGTCATCCCCTGAATATTTAAACAAATTGTATTTTGTATTAACTAATATAGATGTAGGAACTACCCTACTAAATATAAAAGTGATACGGCTCATATTAATAGCTATAGGGGTTGATGAATTTAAAACTATCACATTATTTCGACATTCATCCAAACTTTCCTCAAAATTTGTACGTCGTCCCCTGAATATTTAAACAAATTGTATATTGTATTATCTAATATAGATGTAGGAACTACCCCACTAAATATAAAAGTGATACGGCTCATAATAATAGCTATAGGGGTTGATGTATTTCAAACTATCACATTATTTCGACATTCATCCAAATTTTCCTCAAAATTTGTACGTCATCCCCTGAATATTTAAACAAATTGTATTTTGTATTAACTAATATAGATGTAGGAACTACCCTACTAAATATAAAAGTGATACGGCTCATAATAATAGCTATAGGGGTTGATGAATTTAAAACTATCACATTATTTCGACATTCATCCAAACTTTCCTCAAAATTTGTACGTCGTCCCCTGAATATTTAAACAAATTGTATTTTGTATTAACTAATATAGATGTAGGAACTACCCCACTAAATATAAAAGTGATACGGCTCATAATAATAGCTACAGGGGTTGATGAATTTAAAACTATCGCATTATTTCGACATTCATCCAAACTTTCCTCAAAATTTGGACGTCATCCCCTGAATATTTAAACAAATTGTATTTTGTATTACCTAATATAGATGTAGGAATTACCCTACTAAATATAAAAGTGATACGGCTCATAATAATAGCTATAGGGGTTGATGAATTTAAAACTATCACATTATTTCGACATTCATCCAAACTTTCCTCAAAATTTGTACGTCATCCCCTTAATATTTAAACAAATTGTATTTTGTATTAACTAGTATAGGTGTAGGAACTACCCCACTAAATATAAAAGTGATACGGCTCATAATAATGGCTATAGGGGTTGATGTATTTAAAACTATCACATTATTTCGACATTCATCCAAACTTTTCTCAAAATTTATACGTCATCCCCTGAATATTTAAACAAATTGTATTTTGTATTAACTAGTATAGGTGTAGGAACTACCCCACTAACTATAAAAGTGATACGGCTCATAATAATGGCTATAGGGGTTGATGTATTTAAAACTATCACATTATTTCGACATTCATCCAAACTTTTCTCAAAATTTGTACGTCATCCCCTGAATATTTAAACAAATTGTATTTTGTATTAACTAATATAGATGTAGGAACTACCCTACTAAATATAAAAGTGATACGGCTCATAATAATAGCTATAGGGGTTGATGAATTTAAAACTATCACATTATTTCGACATTCATCCAAACTCTTCTCAAAATTTGTACTTCATCCCCTAATTATTTAAACAAATTGTATTTTGTATTAGCTAATATAGATGTGAGAACTACCCCACTAAATATGAAAGTGATACGGCTCATAATAATAGCTATAGGGGTTGATGTATTTCAAACTATCACATTATTTCGACATTAATACAAACTTTCCTCAAAATTTGTACGTCATCCCCTGAATATTTAAACAAATTGTATTTTGTATTAACTAGTATAGGTGTAGGAACTGCCCCACTAAATATAAAAGTGATACGGCTCGTAATAATGGCTATAGGGGTTGATGTATTTAAAACTATCACATTATTTCGACATTCATCCAAACTTTTCTCAAAATTTATACGTCATCCCCTGAATATTTAAACAAATTGTATTTTGTATTAACTAGTATAGGTGTAGGAACTACCCCACTAAATATAAAAGTGATACGGCTCATAATAATGGCTATAGGGGTTGATGTATTTAAAACTATCACATTATTTCGACATTCATCCAAACTTTTCTCAAAATTTGTACGTCATCCCCTGAATATTTAAACAAATTGTATTTTGTATTAACTAATATAGATGTAAGAACTACACCAATAAATATGAAAGTGATACGGCTCATAATAATAGCTATAGGGGTTGATGTATTTAAAACTATCACATTATTTCGACATTCATCCAAACTTTCCTCAAAATTTGTACGTCATCCCCTGAATATTTAAACAAATTGTATTTTGTATTAACTAATATAGATGTAGGAACTACTCCACTAAATATAAAAGTGATACGGCTCATAATAATAGCTATAGGGGTTGATGTATTTCAAACTATCACATTATTTCGACATTAATACAAACTTTCCTCAAAATTTGTACGTCATCCCCTGAATATTTAAACAAATTGTATTTTGTATTAACTAATATAGATGTAGGAACTACTCCACTAAATATAAAAGTGATACGGCTCATAATAATAGCTATAGGGGTTGATGTATTTCAAACTATCACATTATTTCGACATTAATACAAACTTTCCTCAAAATTTGTACGTCATCCCCTGAATATTTAAAGAAATTGTATTTTGTATTAACTAGTATAGATGTAAGAACTACTCCACTAAATATGAAAGTGATACGGCTCATAATAATAGCTATAGGGGTTGATGTATTTAAAACTATCACATTATTTCGACATTCATCCAAACTTTCCTCAAAATTTGTACGTCATCCCCTGAATATTTAAACAAATTGTATTTTGTATTAACTAATATAGATGTAGGAACTACCCCACTAAATATAAAAGTGATACGGCTCATAATAATAGCTATATGGGTTGATGTATTTCAAACTATCACATTATTTCGACATTAATACAAACTTTCCTCAAAATTTGTACGTCATCCCCTGAATATTTAAACAAATTGTATTTTGTATTAACTAATATAGATGTGAGAACTACACCAATAAATATGAAAGTGATACGGCTCATAATAATAGCTATAGGGGTTGATGTATTTCAAACTATCACATTATTTCGACATTCATACAAACTTTCCTCAAAATTTGTACGTCATCCCCTGAATATTTAAACAAATTGTATTTTGTATTAACTAATATAGATGTAGGAACTACCCTACTAAATATAAAAGTGATACGGCTCATAATAATAGCTATAGGGGTTGATGAATTTAAAACTATCACATTATTTCGACATTCATCCAAACTCTTCTCAAAATTTGTACTTCATCCCCTAATTATTTAAACAAATTGTATTTTGTATTAGCTAATATAGATGTGAGAACTACCCCACTAAATATGAAAGTGATACGGCTCATAATAATAGCTATAGGGGTTGATGTATTTCAAACTATCACATTATTTCGACATTAATACAAACTTTCCTCAAAATTTGTACGTCATCCCCTGAATATTTAAACAAATTGTATTTTGTATTAACTAGTATAGGTGTAGGAACTACCCCACTAAATATAAAAGTGATACGGCTCATAATAATGGCTATAGGGGTTGATGTATTTAAAACTATCACATTATTTCGACATTCATCCAAACTTTTCTCAAAATTTATACGTCATCCCCTGAATATTTAAACAAATTGTATTTTGTATTAACTAGTATAGGTGTAGGAACTACCCCACTAAATATAAAAGTGATACGGCTCATAATAATGGCTATAGGGGTTGATGTATTTAAAACTATCACATTATTTCGACATTCATCCAAACTTTTCTCAAAATTTGTACGTCATCCCCTGAATATTTAAACAAATTGTATTTTGTATTAACTAATATAGATGTAGGAACTACCCTACTAAATATAAAAGTGATACGGCTCATAATAATAGCTATAGGGGTTGATGAATTTAAAACTATCACATTATTTCGACATTCATCCAAACTCTTCTCAAAATTTGTACTTCATCCCCTAATTATTTAAACAAATTGTATTTTGTATAAGCTAATATAGATGTGAGAACTACCCCACTAAATATGAAAGTGATACGGCTCATAATAATAGCTATAGGGGTTGATGTATTTCAAACTATCACATTATTTCGACATTAATACAAACTTTCCTCAAAATTTGTACGTCATCCCCTGAATATTTAAACAAATTGTATTTTGTATTAACTAGTATAGGTGTAGGAACTGCCCCACTAAATATAAAAGTGATACGGCTCGTAATAATGGCTATAGGGGTTGATGTATTTAAAACTATCACATTATTTCGACATTCATCCAAACTTTTCTCAAAATTTGTACGTCATCCCCTGAATATTTAAACAAATTGTATTTTGTATTAACTAATATAGATGTAGGAACTACCCTACTAAATATAAAAGTGATACGGCTCATAATAATAGCTATAGGGGTTGATGAATTTAAAACTATCACATTATTTCGACATTCATCCAAACTCTTCTCAAAATTTGTACTTCATCCCCTAATTATTTAAACAAATTGTATTTTGTATTAGCTAATATAGATGTGAGAACTACCCCACTAAATATGAAAGTGATACGGCTCATAATAATAGCTATAGGGGTTGATGTATTTCAAACTATCACATTATTTCGACATTAACACAAACTTTCCTCAAAATTTGTACGTCATCCCCTGAATATTTAAACAAATTGTATTTTGTATTAACTAATATAGATGTAGGAACTACCCTACTAAATATAAAAGTGATACGGCTCATAATAATAGCTATAGGGGTTGATGAATTTAAAAATATCACATTATTTCGACATTCATCCAAACTTTCCTCAAAATTTGTACGTCATCTCCTGAATATTTAAACAAATTGTATTTTGTATTAACTAATATAGATGTAGGAACTACCCCACTACATATAAAAGTGATACGGCTCATAATAATAGCTATAGGGGTTGATGTAATTAAATCGATCACATTATTTCGATATTCATCCAAACTTATCTAAAACTACTCTACATAATGTTTATACGACAGGTTCCAGTTCACAGCTCATTTTCTGGAATTTAATAATATAATTACAAAAATTAATGTACAAATTTATATCTCATTTTATTAATAATAAGTAATTTGTTTGTTTTATTAACCAAAGTTCTTGTTATTCTTGGTGTTTAAACTACTGTTGTAACAATATTTATGTTATTAACAAACGTACAAGACATATAACACTTTTTTGGTTGCTTTTAATTTTTGTGCAATACTTTTGATATCCGTAGTACATTGAGAGTTAGGGTTGTCCAATGCATTATTAAAATCGAATCGGCCGCTGTGAATCGGCCGCTAGGTTCACTCTGATAAAAATAAAGGGGGTCAATTTATTATGATTTTAATGCAAACTGTCTGTTTTAAAAAGTTTCTAAGTAGAAAACTACGGTTTTGTAATGTACCGTAAAATATTTAAGT
>JAQOWZ010000034.1:1150589-1167023 GCA_035578165.1 Stenolophus ochropezus
CGGATGAATAGAACAATAAATCGGTATTTGTCGAAGCTAGTCTCTAACCATCAACGAGACTGGGACCGACATCTTCATCTGTTCTTGTTGGCTTACCGTTTATCCATCCATGAGATAACAGGGCAGACACCAGCTAACATCTTATTCGGGCGGGAGTTGCGCTTACCATGCGACCTGGTATTTGGCAGTAAACCCGGTGAAGATCTAGCCGAGGAGGACTACGTAATGGACTTACGGAGAAGAATGAACGACATCCATGAACAAGTCCGTACAAACATTCAATGTGCCAGCAATCGGATGAAGGAACAGTATGATGTCAAGGCTGAAAAAGGTGGTTATCAACCGGGGAATTTGGTGTAGCTTTACAATCCACAAAGACGACGTGGCTTATCACCGAAGCTGCAAAAGAATTGGGAAGGTCCCTACGAGATCGTAAAAAGAATAAATGATGTGGTCTACAGAATTAGGAAAACACCTAATGAAAAGCCGATCGTAGTCCATTTCAATCGGTTAGCCCCTTTCGCTGGTAATAATTTTGACGATCATCGTGGAGCGACGATTCGCCGAGTTGTACCTGAGGAACCTATATTTGAAGACTTCATGAAAAGCCATTCCACTGGCCATAAGGCACGGTATGGCGTGACACGAGAAGAACAACGAGATCTGTTCACCGTGTCCCCAGAGTATTCCCTCGCTCATTGTATAGCGAAAGACATTAAAATGTCTCGCGGCATCGCTTCAGTTTTTAAAAGAAAATTTGGACGAGTACAAGAACTGGCCAACCAACATCTAACTGCCGGAAAAACGCTACAACTGAAGGATGATAACGTAGAACACAAGCAGTACATTTACTATCTGGTTACGAAACAATACTCACATCAGAAGCCGTCATACCCCAGTTTATGGGACTCGCTATGCGACATGAAGGACCATCTGTTGCAGAACGACATCATGAAGCTGGCAGTACCGAAGATAGGCTGTGGACTAGATAGTTTAGATTGGAGGATTGTTAGAAGTATGTTCGGGACAATCTTCCGCTTTACCGGAGTGGAAATTCTAGTCTGCAGCTTCAACTCTACCGGAGAGCTCAAACGGATCGTCGACTATTACTTCTTCAAGACTTCTAGATGCGCAAAGGGTGATTCGTGCAGATTTCGTCATAATGAACTGTTCCAGGACGAAACAGTCTTAAGGAGGGGGCAATGTAGCGATCCCAGGGTCGCGGCGCGGGCCGCGGCCACTAACGGACAGGTTACAAAAAGTCCGTCTGCTCCCCATTGTTCTGATTTCTAGAAGGGTCGGCGAATATTTTAGAATGAAGTGTTTTACTTAAATACCGCGAGCAATAGATCGCGAGAACAGTCTTGTATCGATACATGTAGTGAACAGATGATTATATAAATAAATAGATAGTGATATAAATTGTTGAAATAAATATTGCGTAGTTCTAATTTGTTTGTTAGTCTTAAATTAGTGTTTATATTGGTTAATTCTTAGTGTTAGTTATTTTTCATCATTCTTTATAATTCATATTTCTTTTTATTAAACATAGTTATATAAATATTTGTGTTTTAATAAATTTTACATTTCACCTAAATAAATAAAACGTTACAATACATAAGTGAGAAGTTGACGCATGAGCGTGAGTGTAATATTTCTCGCGAATGTATAGTGACACTTCATTATAATGTGTAATGTTTTATCTTTTAGTGTAAAATAATATTCAGAAAACGTTGTGCTCAATTACTAATGTTATGCAACATACAGGGTTGTAACAGTTAGAAGAATGGAATGTTTTTATGTTTAAATTAATTTTGATTGCTGCCACCAGGTTATTTTTTAAGTACAAAATAACCAAAACTTAGCTTAATGTGAGGGTTACAAAGCAAAATGAAAAACAAAGGGGAAAATTAACAATTGAAATATATTAAAAAAATATGGATGTTAAATATACAATAGAGCAAGACAAGTTTACATGAAAAGATTATAAATAATATAAAAATAAAATAACTTAAACACTACTTAGATTTTCTTCTACAGGTTTTTACTTACATTATTACTGATTTCTTCATCTGACCTCTTAGACTTCCGAAACTTAACTCCGCACTTACTTAACATTTGTTATTCATAGTTCTCTTGCTATTCGATGACATCACAAATTCTGTTTCTGATTGGCTAGAAACCCGAAATAAACACAGACATTCGTCTCCAAATTTTTCCAGTTGATAACAACCCCTGGGAAAGCAAACTAACTGTGTTTACCACGAAGATTTCTCATTGCCTATGACTCATATGATCAGAATTTGAAATACAATCAAATAACAAGATAACATCTTCAAATTTTAAACTAACAATATAAAATATAATATAAAACAATAAAATTATTAATTAATAACGGCCCGAAGGTTCAACTGTTACAGGGTGTTGACTCGCACATCCGAACGTAGGGATTTAACATGTATTTACTCATTCGATGATGAGATAATATTCCGACAGAAAATACTTAAAAAAAATTAAAAAAATATAATTATGTCACTTCTTCCCTTAATTTTTCTTTTTAATATGCAGGTATTTTGGAATAATGCTCAAGAATTGAGTTTACCAAAAGCGGAGGACATTGAATGAATGGTTTCATTTTTTGAAATGGAGTCTGCAAAGGCATATGAAGAGCTCAAAGATGGTTTTAATAAAATATCTTGGACAGTTCTGGCTGAAACAACTCTTTTAAAGGTTTTAATGTTTAATAGAAAACGAGTAGGTGAACATGAACGTTTACTTATAAAAAAATATGACAACAGGCAAGGAATTGTGAAGGACTCAGATGCTTTTCGAACATTAAGTCCTATTGAAAAAGCACTTAGCTACAAATTTCAACGGGTTGAAATTAGAGGAAAGAAAGGTAGAAGAGTTCCTGTATTACTAGCACGTGAACAAATCGAATATATTGATAAAATACTTGAATTAAGATCAGCAGCTGGTGTTCCATTTCATAATCCATATGTATTTGGGAAACTTGGTAATGACAACACTTATAGATATTTTTCGGCATGTAAATTATTTCGAGATTATGCTTCCAAATGTAATGCAAGTATGCCAGGAACTTTAAGAGGAACCAAGCTACGTAAGCAAATTTCAACCATTTGTCAAGTAATGGATTTATCAGAAAATGATATACAATTATTAGCTGACTATTTAGGCCACGGCATAGCAATACACAAATCTCATTATCGTACACCGGAATTGACCCTAAAGATATGTAAAGTCGCGAAAATTTTAATAGCAGCTGAAGATAAACACATAGAAAAATATAGAGGACAATGTCTGAACACATTAAATGTACAAATTAATGAAACAGATTCTACTGCCACTACAGAAAATGAGAATAATGATGTACCTGAGGATTTATATAACAATCAATGCCAGCCGTCACACATAGCCAACTTAGGTATACATATAATATACAGTATGTTTGAAAAAATGGAGACACCTTTTTATGTCGCTTATTAGTACAGATACGAATCTTACTTATAGAACAATATTTGTTCAGTGAAAAAATTGTGATTGAGTTATATAATAAATTTCATAGTGCCACTTCTGCTTAAACCGGAAATGGTGTCAACTTTAAAAAGTTAAATAAAACCTGTAAGATTTTCTCATGTATTAGAATTGTATTTTCTAATTTATTTTCGACAATATCATATATAAGAGTACTGTAGTTATATTTTGCCAAATAAAAATATTTTTCTTCTCCATCATTTTTAGATTCAATTTGTTAAAAGTTTGCTGTAATATTACTTTTTTATCTGTTATTGACGTAAATGGATCACAAGTTACAGAACTTATTATTTTTCTTTTATTAGTAATATTTAAAATTTTGTTCAATAATATTGAATAAAATACATAGTAATTATATTTCATTATTGTTAATTAAAAATAATTTTTTAAATTAAAGACAAAGAATAGTGTTATCATATTTATTATTGTCGTAAAGAGAATGGAAAATACAATCCGAATTAATGAAGAAATCTTTAGGTTGTTTAAGATTTTAATGTTGTCCTCACTTCCACCGAAAGTGGAACGATGAAATTAAATACAATCAATCACAGTTTTCTCCCTTAATAAATAATGTTCATAAGTAAGACACGTATCTATAATAAAAAGCGAGATAAAAGGGTGTCCCCAGTTTTTCAAAAACACCTATATTTTTTAAATAAAGGATTATTCATCACGAGTGTGCCAGAATGAAACCAAATATTGGGGTTTGTGGGAGAAATTTTAAGTAAAAAATGTTATATGAAGATATGTCTGGAAAATTTTCGTTACACAGTTACAGCTCTTTGAAAGTATAATGAAACCAGTACCAGAGTTATTATTAAAAAATGTATTTCATGAGGTGCACTTTCAAAGGCCTAAAAGAAAGAGTTTCCGGACATACCTCCATATATTTTTTTTACTTAAAATGACTCCCCCAATATATGGTTTCATTTTGGCATTCTTGTGCTGAATGTCCCTGTATTGTACATAAAGCGTTCCTTGTTTTTTATAGAGGTAACAGGATTTAGTGGAGAAACAGTATTTGCTAATAATGATGTACCCAATAATATTATCCAGTCAGTAGAAACAGAAGGTATTAGTATAAGAGAAAATATTTAAATAGATAAATATATCAACTGTGTTTAATACAGATGACAGTGCTTCAATGTCTTCCCGGGATGAAGAGACAGGAAATAGAAACAAACTAAAATGTACTAAAATAACTACAAAAAATTCAAATAAATTGCACAAGACAGGTATGTTTTATAACTTTGTACAGTTGTTTTCTTTATTTTTAAGCATTTTAATTTTTTTTTTCGCTAGGTCCGATGAAATATTTTAGTTTTAGAACCTTTTACATGGTGCGTCATGTCAATATTTTTTATGTAGCAACTACACATGTACTGGGTATTTGGCGAAAGGCCGGAACCGAAAATATTTCCTTTATTTTGAGAGATACAAAAAATTTAGAGGAGTAAAATTAAACCTGTTGAAGGGGCTCAAAAACTGATCGTAGTAAGTATTTTGTGTCACTTCCCGTATTACCAGACATATGCACAACTTTGATTCTATCATAAGTATTCGGTATTGTATATATATTTTTTAAATATACATAAAATTAGCTTCATAATGAAACTAAACTTTCAACTTCAACCACGTCAAAATGGCGAAAATTTATATATATATATATATATATATATATATATATATATATATATATATATAATATTTAGTACTAAAATTCTTGAAAAAAATAAAACATATCTGGTTACTTGAAAATAATTATTACGAATGTAAAAAAATTGTATTGCGTATTACAAAATATGTAGAAAATGACGGTGCTCATTTAAGAATTTGTAATTTTCATTTTGTTTGTTATTATTTTCTTTTTCATTTCTTAATTACCTATATTTGTAAAACAATAGTATTAAAATAAATTGTTGCCGGTTTCAAGTGGTTTTTTCAATAGTGATAGGAGTGTACGTAGTATCCGGACCGTAGTCCATTCTTTCAACTGGCTTGTCGTCAGGAGGTGAAGGGGAGCCAAAGATGCGAGTATACTCCTTCTCAATTAAGTCAATTGGAGGAAATGAATTGATTGCATCAGGAGAAGTCGATTTAAAAAGTAGATCTACAAGGGATTTCTTATCCTTTTTGTAGAGCTCCCGCCAACGCTTGTAGGCATAGGATCGGGCGCCCGACACTGTCAACTTGTCAACGACCGTCGAACTAAACAGACGTGCGAAACATCGCTCCGCATGACTTTGTTCTAAATTGTGCTACAAAGTGCATCAAACTTCAAATTTTAGTGTGATTACGTGTAATAGGTGTTGTGATAAGTGTTATATGTTTTTGTTCCGGTTTTATTGCTCCATTTTTGTGAAAACTGTGAGTATTTTAAGTTTTGGTTTTTCACACTTTCATACTTCATTTCCGGTTGTACGCATATTGTGATCATCGCGAAATTTGTTTGTCTTAAATAGTTTCATTTTATCTAGCAATTGGTGAAAACGCGAACCTTCTATTTGCTCTGGTTCTTAAATAGAGCAACACGTGCTACATCGGAACTTCTAAGATTTACACATTTTAACAATAGTTTTCTCTAAATCGGATTGCACTATTGAATTTGTATCCTCAATACGCATCTTTTGATGTATCTCATGTTAATCTGGTTAATGTGGTTTTTAAGCAGAGCAACACGTGCTACATCGGAAATTCTAAGTCTTTCATATTTTAACAATAGTTTTCTACAATTTAAATTATACCATTGAATTTATCTTTTCAAAACGCATCTTTTGATGTATTTCATGTTGATCTGGTTTATATAGTTTTTAAGTAGATCAACATGTGCTCGATCGGAATTTGCCGCTTTTCCAAGTAAGATCGAACTTTTCTGAAAAATCTATGCACGCCACTCAATTTGTCTCACTTAGATTTACATTTTGATATATTAATTGCTGATCTAGCTGTTATAGTTTCTAAGTAGGTCAGCACGTGGTAGATCGGAATTTGGTTCATCCTGGGCGACCTTTAACTTTTTCGGAAATTTTGATTATACTTTTGCATTTGTCTAATTATTACCTACATTTTAATATATAATACGTAGTGCTGGCTGTTATAGTTTTTAAGTAGAGCAGTATTTGCATTTAATTGAATTTAGACATTAACTCAGTATCTGGATCACTTACATTTAAATAAACTGCACCGTGCAATCCGTGGCTAAACACCTTTCCTTTTGACACCCTTCTTATCGCTTTTGCATGATATATCGTAATTAGATCATTTTGTTTTTCTGCTCCATTTTGCCGGCTAAGAGCCCATTTCTGGCCTTCGCCTATTCACATTTCGCCTGATCTCTCTGTGCTTGTTATGTTGACGTGTTTTTTATGCCATTTTTGTGGTTTATTCCAAAGTAGAGCAGTTATCTGGAGCAGCGTTTGTACTGGTTTATTTCAAGGTTAACCCGGCTTTTTATAGTTTGTGTGCTCTAGTCTTCTCTTACAACGCTTTAATAATGTTGTGTTTTAGAAATTTTATTATCCTACGTGTTTTTTTACCTCTTTTAGCGAAAATTAGAGCAGTTATTTCTATAGTTTACCTTATTGTCAATTTAGATTCTAATGGTACCAAACGCTTCTTCTAGTCTACTGTAATGCTTGTATTAAGTGCCATTTCTCTTAGTTTAATAACTTAGAAATTTTTACAGTCATTTTGCAAAACTAGAGCACCGGTTATTTTTCGATTACCTGTACCTTTTTAAAAGATTTTTCTTTAATTATTGATAGAATACAATAGGCTTTACACATTTTGATATTAATTCAAAAACTTTATAGAGTTCTAGTGAGATTTTGGACTTTGAAAATTTTAAGTAGAGCAGTTCAATAACTTTGTCAGTTAATATATTTTAATATTTTTTTTCCTTCATTATTGATAATAAATAACAGGCTTAATACATTTTGATGCAGATTTAGTAAATATACATATTTTGTGTAATTACCAAATTTTTGGTGGTCTTTTGGACTTTGAAAATTTTTAGTGAAATAGTTTAATAAAATATTAAGTATCTTCTGATAACTGCTACTCATCCATAACACATCCAAGAGGCTGCAAGAAAGCTGCCTACGTCGTTGTAGCACTTTTGAATCTCCAGAAGCAATCAATAGTTCAAATAATATATTGATTTTTGCTAGTACGAAAGTATTCACGTTAAGTTAAAGGTCTTATTAAAGTATCACAGCTGTAACAAATAAGGTTTTACATCTCAACTCTGTTTAATTTAATGACTGGAAATTGTGTATCTCTACTAGATAGCAGATACCCTAATTGACTTCATCTATTATATAAGTCGCCACTATTACTTATCTCAAAAACATAATGTTATAAGATATGATCTCACGTAGTTTAACTTGTGTTTTATTTTTCTCTGTCGTGTTTTGTTTTGAATTAGGAATACAATTCCTATTATTTGTCTGTTTCTTTGTTTGACAACGAGCCTTGGCAATTAAATTCTCTCTACTGCCCGTCTATGTTTATTTCTGTACATGTAAATAAATAAAGTTGTTTTAAATAGCGATGTTTCCCATCTGTTCCCTGACTTCAAGGATTTGACAGGAAAGGATTCGGAATTAAACGAAAGGATTTATTTTAATCTAATTAACAGTAATCCGAGTAACTTTCCGGATTGCAGCCGTTTCCCCTTTTATGTATGCGTTCATGCTTGCAGCTTAGGTACATCGAGAGAGCTGCAGTGAGCTGCCTCTTCAGAGTCTGTTGCGTTACGCTGTTTCTCCAGGGATCTGCTGCGTCTGCTGCGTGTTTCCAGAGATTTGCTGCGTTCTACGTGGGGTCTCCAGAGATCTGCAGCGTTCTACACTGGTCTACAGAGATTTGCGGCGTCCTACGTTAGTCTCCAGAGATTTGCAGTGCTCTACACCGATCTCGCTTTGTTTGTTTTCCGTTTTTTTTTTTGTTTTCTTCTTTTCGGTCTGATCTGCGATTTCTCTTTTGGACTGATCCTGCCGACTTCTAGACATGGGGTTCCCTTGTGTCTGCGGAAGTGTTCTTAAAAATGAGGCTGGGTTGAGGAAGCACAAGCGCTTGCATTGTAAAGTCGATCGATTGCCCTTAGAACTTCTTATTCTCAAAGGCCCCGACCGCGACGCCATGTTTGCCAAACTGTGTAGCTTACGGCAACATCGGCGGCATGCCCATATCGCTAACTACAATAGGAATATTTGGAAGTAAGAGATTCATAGTTACTCCCACCGTTTACCCGTGCTTGCTTGAATTTCTTCACGTTGACATTCAGAACACTGGGTAGAAATCACATAGCGTCAACACCCGTTGGGGCCATCGCAATGCTTTGTTTTAATTAGACAATAGGCGTGGGCCGAACTCAAAACGCTGGGAACCTGGGTGCTGGGAACACGAATAAACAGAACTCAAAATAGCAGCAACTAATACGGTGCGGAATACTTAAAAAGCATAACACCTTTCCTATTGATTACTTTGTAAAAGGGTTTGGGAAAAAAGTTTGTAGAATTTTTAGATCTACAACATTTATTTGAAACATATTTTTGTAAAATGAAAAACATTTTTGGATAGCTCTGTTTGAATAGAATATATGGGATTTGATGCAGAATTTTCTAAATCAGCATATAATATTTCTTCATAACAAAGTGATGATTTTTTAAAAAATCCTATTTGAATTCCGATTTTTATGCCCTGTTTAATTTCCTGCTATTTTAATACTATTGTTTTAGTGTATCTAAGAGTACTTGGAGCAGTAAACTGCTGTGTATTTTATAATAATATTCATGTAAACTTATATTTTCATGTTCTATTGAATTGTTCAGTATTTTCGTACCAACAATTGACTTATTGTATCTATATGGTTCAAGTTCTACTTTTTGTTTCATGTCTCGCTTAATGTGGTATTAATAGACCTTAAAAATATTCTATTGTATAATAATATTAGTATTTAATAATTGTAAATGAGAAAGTTATGATTTTATGACATTATTTTTCAATTTATCGCCAAAGCTTTATGTTATTTGTGGTTCACAGTTATGTTCATTGTTGTTTGTTGGTACGTTCTGTATTATATTTATTAGAAGCTTTATTAACATCCCCTTCTGGTAACGTTCTATACACGTGATCAACGTAGACATGTATAAAATTAAAAATATTCTTATTTCATTCCTATTGGTCTATTTGAAAAATGGTATAAGGATTTATTTTACTACTTGTCATGCTCTACCATGCTGTGTACAAAAAAAGTTTAAATTGTTTTGCTCCTATTTCTAACAATTGAAAGTTAGATTTTTTTTATCGGTTGGTAGACCTTGATAATATTCTCTCATAATACAAATATCAGCATTTAATATTTTTACGTAACGAAGTTATGATTTTTTGAAAAAATCCTATTTTAATTTTGATATTTTATTTCCATTTATCGCCGAAATTACAAGCCTGTAGTGGTTTACCGTTATGTTCATTGTTGTTTGATGTCACATCCTGCATCATATATATTTAAAGACTTCTTCAATATCTCTTTCTGGTAAGGCTCTACATACGTGATCAACATAGACATGTATAAAATTCAAAAAATTGTAATTGCTTTCCTATTGGCCCATTTGAAAAATGGTATAAGGATGGATATCTCTACTTGCAATGTTCTACAATACTGGGTGCAACAAAATAGTGTAAATTAATTTTTCATATTTTGCTCCTATTTGTAACAATTAAAAGTGAGACATTTTTATGTTGTTGGATTATCATTTATAGTATACTACTACATTATAAATATCAGCATTTAATAATTATAAATAAAAAAGATATGATTTTCTAAAATGTTGAAACTTTTTTATAAATTTAAAAAACATATTTTTACTGGAATCCTTTCGGTTCGATTAAAAAATTGTATAAAGATATTTTGTTCTCCCAACAACGTTTTATGAAATGATTTACGAAACAAAGATATTTATAAAAAATTTATATTTTGCCCCTATTTCAAACGGTTGAAAGTCAATTTTTTTATGTTGTTCAATAGTCCTTTATAATATTCTGCTATTGTTTTTTATATCAATATTTAATAATAGTAAATAAGGAAGTTATGAATTAAAAAAAAATGCTATTTGAACTCTTACATTATTTTTCCATTTATCGCCGATACTATAAGTTTATTGAGGTTCCTAGTTATGTTCATTTTTATTTGTTGTTACATTCTGCATATTATGTATTTGAAACTTTTCTCAATGTCTCTATCTAGTAGGACTCTGCATACGTGATCAACATAGACACGAATAAATTTTAAAAATTTATAATTGTTATCCTATTGGCCCAAATGAAAAATTGTAAAAGGATGGATATCTCTACTTGTAAAGCTCTACAATATTATGTACAATAATACACTCTTGTTTCAGCCAGATATAAATAAAATACATATAAATCTAATATGCATTTTTCTCAGTTATTTTGTCATATTAGTTTATGATATGTTTATATCGTTGAATTCAGAAAAAAAAAAACTCTATCCAATAACCTGAAAATAAACATATGTTCCCATTTAAAATAAGAAAGTTGTGTCCTGTATTTTGGGAACCACTGGTCGAAAAAAATTTTTTTTACGCATTGTATTAGTCTTGTAAAATGGTGGTTCTTTGCTAACTTAACCAACCTCGTAGCTCTTACAGTTCTCGAGATAGCAATGGTAGCACGCTTAAATGGAACACCCTGTATATATTTAATTTTACAAAAAAAAAATCATATTTACTTATTTAATCTTTTAAATTTACTTACAAAAATTTATTACATATTTATTGTACATATTTATTTATGAAAGAAATATGAACATTTTGTGTTTGAAACTTTATTTAGCATCTCTTATCTTCAATGAGAATGAGCGGTAACGTTAGAGAATGATAATGTAACAATTTTTTTTGTATGTATATTTTTTTGTTATTTATAATACTGTGCAATTACATAGTTATTCAAAAAAGTATGAAGAATCGAAATTTTTAGAAATATTTATCATTTCTTATTGGAAATTCAAGTTGAAGTGCATGAATCCAACGACCCCCCAGTTATTTGCGCAACCAAAAATTCACAAAAAAGATAGTCCGATGCGACCTATTGTGTCATATATCAACGCTCCAGCCTACAAAATTTGTAAGTTTTTGTGTAAAAAACTGCCGAACGTTTTGAATTTCAAACCTAAATATAGTGTTAAAAACTCATTAGAATTTGTAGAACAAACTAAAGATATAAAAATGGAATAAAATGATAAACTTATTTCCTTTGATGTAACTAGTTTATTCAATTCGGTCCCAACTGCAGAGCTGAGTTCAATTTTATGGAATATGTTAAAAGATAATAATAATCTAACTGAAATCGAGAACCAAGAATATTTTAACCTCATAGAGATATGTCTAAACCAAAATTATTTTAAATATAAAGAGAAATTCTATAAAATGAACTCAGGTTTGCCGATGAGATCACCTATATCTCCATTATTTGCTGATATATATATATATATATATGTATATATATATATATATATATATATATATATATATATATATATATATATATATATATATATGAATTATTTCGAAAATTAACATCGTTATGTAGATGACATCTTTTGTATTTGGTCTGGTACTGCTAGACAGTTAAATAAATTCTTAGAGTATATTAATAACGTTAATGCTTCTAATAAATTTACCATTGAAACCGAACAGAATAATTCGCTAAATTTTCTAGTTTGAACAGTAAGTAAAGCAGATAAAAAACTCAATTATAAAATATTTAGGAAACCCACCTTTACTAATGCGATAATTCCTGCAGATTCATATCAATCGTTTTCTATAAAAATGTCAACATTCCATAATATGATTCATAGATTATTATCTATTCCAATGAATGATACAGATTTTAATATAGAGTTACAGATTATTAAAAATATAGCAGCAAATAATGGATATAATCCTATAATAGTAGATAATATAATTAAAAACAAAAAGAAGCCATTGATATATAAAAAAATATATTTTAATGTAAAAATGTTTGAATCTACCTCCATTAGACGCTATCTAAATTATATCCCTAACTTGTCAGATAAAATATCAAAACAATTATCCAAATATAAAATAAAGTCAATTATAACAAATAAATGTAAATTAGGAAAAATTCTTTCGAATAATAAAGGAAAACAAGAAAAATCAAACCGTAGCGGTATTTATAAAATTAAATGTAATGATTGTGATGCCGTTTACGTTGGTCAAAGTGGTAGAAGTTTTAAACAAAAAATCAGACAACATTTAAATTCTATTGAAAAACAAAATTGCTTAACAGGCTTTTCTGAACATTGTATTTTAAATAAACATAATTTTAACGGCGAATTTCATATTCTACACATAGCAGATAAAGTAGGTAAATTAAACATTTTGGAAAACCTAGAAATAAGAAAAGCTGTAAATTCGAATGAAAACATTGTTAATGAACAGGTAGACGTAAGTAACTCTTTTCTTCTTAATATCTTTGGAAATACCTACCATTAAGAATTAAGTAGAAACTTTCCCCTTCTAATGGCTAATCCACCCTATATAAACGCTAATATTTTCTTTGTACAATATTGTCTGAAGATGACTGTAAAGTCGAAATGACGTTGTCACTTTTGTGAATAAAACTTCGTGGAAAACCAAGTATTTCTTTGCTTTTTCATTCGTTCATAATTATTCAAGTATGTTCCACCAAGAACCGACTACAAATACTTTATCGTTAATTATAAAAAATTGTCGTAACGGTAAAACACCTGAAAGCGACAATATTAATATGGAATTATTAAAGTAAGGAGGCGAAGCAATACAGAAACACATCCATGAACTTATAATAAAAATATGGAGGGAGGAAGAAATGCCGAAAGAATGGGAAACAGGACCAGTTGTAACAATACATAAGAAAGGAAGCCAACAAATATGCGAAAACTACAGAGGAATCACGTTACTGAACACTACCTATAAAATAATGTCAACAATAATACAAAGAAGAATAACAAATGAATCAGAAAGAATTATCGGAAATTATCAATGTGGTTTTATGAAAGGAAAATCTACCACGGACGCAATACATAGTATTAAACAGATAATGGAAAAAACACTTGAGTATAACATAAACATCGAGATTCTGTTCATTGACTTTAGGCAAGCCTTTGACTCAATTAAAAGACAGCAACTAATGAAAGCTTTAAAAGAACTACAAATACCAAGCAAATTAAGAAGATTGATAGCAATGACTATGAAAACATCAAAAATACGAATTAAAACACAAAAAGGAGAAACGGAAGATATATTAACAAATAAAGGTGTAAAACAAGGTGATGCCCTATCTGCCACATTATTTACTTTAGCACTGGAATATGTCATGAGAAAAGTAAAGAAAGGAACCCTCAGAACAGGGGAAGTCAAATAATAGCATATGCAGACGACATAGTAATAATAACGAAAAACAGAAATGTAATGAGAAAAATGCTAGAGGAGATAGTAAAGGAAGGAAAGAAAATAGGACTAGAAATCAACCAAAAAAAGACTAAAATAATGGTAATGGGAAAAGAAGTGCAAGACAAGACTATTAAAATAGGAGAAGCAGAGTTTGAACAAGTAAACAAATTCAAATACTTAGGTGTAATGTTAACAAATAGAGGCGAAAGAGAAGAAGAAATAAAAGAAAAAATAGCTGCTACAAATAGGGCTTTCCAAGCCAACAAAAAATTACTGCGAAACGGAATTTTAAGCAAGACAACAAAAATGAGAGTATATAAAACAATAATAAGACCAATAGCATTATACGCAGCCGAAACAATGACATTTACAAAGAAGGACGAAGAAAAATTAAGAATAATAGAAAGGAAAATAATAAGAACGATACTGGGACCTAAGAAGATATCCGATAATGAATACAGAGTAAGAACGAACCATGAGATTGACAAAGAATAAAAAGGAGAAGATATAATAAAAATAATCAAGAAACAAAGAGTAAAATGGCTAGGACACGTAAGCAGAGCTGACGAAAAAGAACCAATAAAAGTAATAATGCAATGGAGCCCTGGAAGTAAGAAAAGAAGAGGAAGACCCAGATCAACATGGCTAGCAGAAGTAGAAGAAGATTTAAGAAGAGTGGGGAAGTTCAAATTGGAAATCTAATATAGTTTTATAGAAGTTAGTTAGTGAAAATAATATTAACTGTTTTCGAAGCTTTCTTGTTTGATTGAAATGGTTTTGAATTCGTTGTACGTGCATTTATTATTTATTATAAAATATATGATAAAAATATGAGAAGGGACCAATGCTAAAGAATGTTTCTTTTCTTTCGAAATGTTCATGATGTCAATGTTCTCATTGTACTGGTCATGATATGAAATAGTTTAACGAAGCTTTTCAATTTAAAATAGTTTTGCTGTTATCTATAGATTGAATTGAGTTCGGCATTAAATATCCATCTATTTTTATTTAGAGTGAAGAGAAGTTCATGTTTAGATTCCTGGTCATATTTCTAGTCTTCTCGTAACTACTAATGGGTCACTATATTTATTTCACTCGAGTTTTGCTTAAATATTGAGTTCATTTATGTTGTATAACAATATACCTAATATTTTGTAACAACATTTGTTTTAAGATTTTATTTTCGATGTTTCATACTGTGCAAATACAAAGTTCTTGAGAGAAATTGGAAGGAATTTATAATTTTTAATTATTTGCAATTTCTTATTGGAATTCAAATATCAAAATGTAAAGTATGATTAATTTACACGAAAAGAAGCTTTAAGCAAAGATTCATATTACTTTTGATTGTTTAGTAATTGTATGTACATCCATTACGAGGAATAAAAAAAAATATAAGAATTTAGCGATGTCAAGTAGATTTTCTGTTCGAATAGCAATTTGTAATTAGATAGTGTTTGTACTATGCTTGCCTGGTTATAAAATAGTCAAACGAAAGTTTAGTAATTTAAATCATGTTAGTGGTATCCATACATGATGGAAAGAGAGCTAGTTGTTCTTATAAGACTCTTAGAAACACATAAATTTTATCTTTCCGATTCATATACTTTGGGAACATCTTGCAACATTTGGAATAGAAATACTTGTTGTAAAGAAGTAATATTATAGCATCATTTAACAGTATTGGTTCTAATATCAATATAATATATGTATGCAATTGATATAATATCTTTCACGACTACATTTATTACTTCCAAAGTCCTGCTTCACTTTCATCGGAATTGATTTTCATTTTGATCTGTAATACATAATCTGTATGTTAACAAAAGTTTAACATGATTCTTATAAGCTTAAATGAGTAATAACTCACCTTACAAACCTGTAAATAAAACGAACAATTCATTTAAAACAAAACAATTTGAAATTGACGGCTAGTGAGGTTATGACATCAACACATGACTCCGGATTCTTAAGGTTACATATTATCTTTAAAATATTACCTTATTTTAATCAATTGGAGTAATTTTTTTTAAGAAATTATAGTTTATGAAATGTTTATAAATTCTGAATAAATACATACAGTGAAAACAAGAAAATAGGAAAGAAAATAAAATATGTTAATTAAATTTTTATCATAATTCGACCTCAAGAGCAAAACATAATAGCACAATTTTCCCCTGTAAATTTGATAAACTTTGTTATAAAACAATTGTTAAAAATTACAGCTTTATAATATTATTAATACAAAACATGTTGCAGTAAGAAGGAATCTTATAAGAATATAAAAAATATTTTTTTATAGTGAAAGTACAGGTGTGATACCAGTAAAAGTTATTTCGTGTTGACTTAAAAAAAAATGACCCGGTCCATGAATATGTGGTTTATAAGGATATGTTGAAAT
>JAQOWZ010000034.1:1167046-1194224 GCA_035578165.1 Stenolophus ochropezus
TGCAGGAGAGTTTGGTGTTTGAGGCTGATTTTCTATTTCTTACAATCGTCGAGCAGTACAGGCGTGTGGTTCTATTTCCGTGCGCGTGCAGTGTCGAAAAGTGTGTCATACAGTGTGTGCTTACAGTGCAAATTTATTTCCTGTGTTCATCGCAATGAATTATGTCGAAAAAGAATGAAAAGTCAATAGCTAAAATAACAAAAAGAGACGGCGTCTTTTTTTATTCTTCCCAGCGAGAAAGCATCTATACCGCCAGAGCTTAAGAATGCAGCATTAGTACTTAGAAACCAGCCAAGCTCAGTAAATCAACCCGGCACATCCCCAACCAACCTAGCTATGCCTGTTAACCACTCACCAGTTAGAAATTCCAATACAACACCAACTACGACTTATCCTCAGACACTTTCATCAACCAATACGACCCCAGCCAACCCCGTAACGGACGCTTCTCAGAATCCTCTCCAAAGTAATACTGCAATTCCCTTTACACAGATATTTAATTCACCGGAATAATTTAATAAGATATTATTTGCATCTTTATTTATGATTTCATTATTTAAAAATTATTCCTGGTCCAAAAAATTATTCCGAAATTATTTTAATAAATGAGGAACAGCCGCAAAAACATAAACATGTCGCTCATTATCAACTGGGTTCTCAAAATAAGACTTTTCTTTAGTAATCCCTAATTGTTTGCATAATACCATGTTTCCAACACCCATATCATTAACTGATGCAACTATAATGTAACCAATATTTTCCAATCGTGTTATAACATTTTTTAATAAATTAGCTGACATTGGTTGGTCAAAGGAATAGTATATTATCCGTTTCCATTTTGAAATAAGTTCTCGTATAAAAATTACCTGCACAGTTTTATAAGGTCCTTCAATTTTTTCTTTGTTTTCATCGAGACTTATTAATTAATGACAATAAGTGCATTTCATCAAATGATATGACAGTGAGCCTTTCCTCCATTGACATAATTTTTTTTTAATAACAATAGAATACTATCAAGGATTCTTTCATCTAATTTAAAAACTAATGCCCATCGTGGTAATATACCCAAAGTTGTTAACGGATACTTTAATGGTTCCCTCAAATATCGATAGGCTTTTGGACTGACACATCTAAGTGAGATAGCAGTTGCTATATCCTCACTTAACCACTTTACTTTTTTCTTACCTGTTAATATAATTTTGACTTGCTGAAAAATATGATGACAATATATCTTTACTTTTAGCTACACTACTTTCTGATTCTTGCTTCAATTGATTCTCAAGATGTTTAATTTTTTGTAGCAAACTATTTTTTTCGTCAGTTATTTTTAACACTTGCGTTTCAAGTAGAATGACCTTTTTTAAAAAATCTATATTATCGTTTTCTTCAATTACAGGATTAGAAATCATTGAAGACGGGTTGCCATCAGAAATTCTTAAAAATTAAGACATTAAAAATATTTCATACAATTATACCTAAGATGTACAAAAGTTACAATCTATTTTCTAATTTTTTGAGACAGAAGTACTTTCTTCATAGCTGAAGAAATAAAAACAGTAAATTATTTATTTATTTTTATTAAAATTATCATTGAGATACATTCTACATATTAATTCATTCACCATTTTTTTCTGCACTCTTATTGGGTGTCTCTTAGAACGTTTTTCATTATTAATTAAATGTCTATCCTCATTTAAATTTTAAGTTGGTACTGCATCTTTATTCGAAATCTTTCTTCTATTTTGTAAATTTAAAAGTTCTTGCTTAAAATCTCGTTTAAAATCACTTTGAACGAAGTGATCAGTACATATCCTTCAAAAAATATATTTTAACAGTACATATAATATCAACTACCGCAAATTAGTTTAATACAAACATTTCTTCGTACCGTTTTCGATTTTAAATTTATCGTCCCGTTTACAAATTTATTTCCAAAATTGTGCAAGTTTTGCATATCTTGGAAATCGAAGAAATGTAAATTTTTTTGAATTTCTTGTTGTATTAGAACAACGGCATACAGCACAAGACGGCAATATATCATAATAAATGTATTTAACAAAAATTTAAATGAAAATATGTGCGAGAATCGCTAGAACATAAGGGATTGCATACAAGCAAGTCAAACAGCGTGTGCCGAGCAACGTCATTGGGAACGAGAAGTGGGGGAACACGATGCGCGTGAACAAACCTTGTTTTCTTGTACCACGGCATCATTTAAACGTTCTTGAAATAAACGGGTGTTATCAGAATTCAAAAATTTGTCTACATATGTTTTGAACCTAGTTCCGGCACCCTTAATTTGTGTAAGCTCTTTAATAAGTTCTTCTAACGACATTTTTATCAAAATAATTGAAGAGAAATGCTTGCACAGAAGTCAATATAGATAGGATTGCAATGGCCACTAACCTGTTTTTTGATAATGAATCGATTCGTGGATGGCACCAGGTGACGATGGACGCTGATCTTCACTCCACTCCGTGGATGGCACCAGATAACGATGGACGCTGATCTTCAGCCCGCTCCGTGGATGGCACCAGGTAAAGATGGATGCTGATCTTCACCCATACAGCCGAAAAACGATGATTGTTGGAATTTGAATTCACTGATGACTCCAATGAAGATGGTGTCCACTAATGATTTTTGGTTGAAACTCTATCGTCGGTCACAATTTTCCGACGATCCGACTCGAAGGACCAAAAGGTTCAATAGCTCGAGGGGTTTGAGAAATATAAGCAATGACTCAACTCAATACTATTTTACACAACAACAACTACAACCACTGTCACTGTGCATCTAATTTCAGCTCATTTATATACAAAAAAATAGGGGGTGGGGTGCCAGTGTCGCCTCTTCCTTCTCTCTTTACAATCTTGATTACTGAACAGTTTTATCCTCCATGAATTTAAACAAATTAAAACTATTTGTCTACTTTTACTGTTTAAAACCATAGTAGTATATAAATGTATAGATTAATAAAATTAACACACTTTTATTGTCACGATCGTTTTGTCCTCTCGGATACCGTCTGACTGTGCATTGATGTACAACTTAGCAGTATATATACTATTTTTCTGTTTAAGTAGAAGTGAATGCATTACATCGGTTTGGTAATTGTCAATATTTTTCTTTGAAATAACAGCTTCTATAATCTCTAGATTAAAATGTAGAGGAGAATGGATTACATCGGTATGGTCATTGTCTATATTTTTCTTTGAAATCACCCTTTCCATAAATGATTATTACCTGCTAATATAATTGTCGGCAAATTCTGTGCTGTTTTCTGTTTATTGCAGTTAGATAGATATAGTTTTATTCCTGCCAAAGATGGCTTTGAAAATACATTTCAACTGTGAATTACTAGTTATTTACAATTTGTTTTATATTACATATTATTTGTTTAAATATCTACATTTTTCTTCTTTCTAATATTCTTCTCATCCATTCTTCTCCTCTACCTGTATCATACAATATATCGTTCATGCTTCTTTCTTCCTTTGATTTATAACACTCATACAATAAGTGCCACAGAGTTTCTTTCTTCTTGTTACAAATTCGACAATTTTGTTCCTCTGCTGTTTTCCATTTTTTATTACCGTTCTCTTCATTACCGCATCTGAACCGTGCGATTAATTTTAATCTTCCTTTCCTTCATTCTTCATGTAATTACCGTGATAAACTTAGAGTGACAATATTTTTGTATTGTTGATTATAGCTCGATTCTGTTATCCTATTTACTTGATCCTGCCTTTGATTTTCTTTATCATCATCATCATCATCATCAGTAGTTCGACAGGCCACTGCGGCCCTCAACTTTCCCTAGTCTTTTTCGCCAGTTAGTCCTATCTTGCGCCAAAGTTTGCCAATTAGTCGCGCCAATTATTTTTGCGTCCATGTCTACGCCGTCTTTCCAACGAAGCTTTGGTCTGCCACGACTTCTCGAGCCTCCCGGTCTTGTTGTTAATATCTTCTTTGGTGGGTATGTTTCTTTTGCTCTAGCGATATGTCCTGCCCATCTAAGTCTTCCAATTTTTATGTTTGTGATTATATCCTTTCCTTGGGCCATTTCTTCGTATTTGTCGTATAGTTCAAAATTGTATCTCCGGCGCCAAGCTCCATTTTCATTGATTGGTTTGAATATCCTTCTGAGGACTTTCCTTTCAAATGTACTTAGCAGTCCTTCATCGGTCTTTGATAGTGTCCACGTTTCCGATCCATACGTTATTACTGGAAGGATTAATGTTTTGTATATAAGGATCTTTGTTCTTCGCGTTATGCTTCGGCTACGTAGCTGCTTGATAAGTCCGTAGTAGCATCTATTACCAAGGATTATTCTTCTCTTTATTTCAGCTGACACATTATTTGTCGCGTTTACTAATGATCCCAGATATATAAACTCTTCCACTACATCAAAACTTTTGTCTTCAATTGTTATTTGTTGGTTTAGGTTTCTATTTTTGCTCTTAGGCAGCGAGGGCATAAATTTGGTTTTTTCTTTATTTATTGTTAGACCCATTTCCTCCGCCGCGCTCATAAGGGATTTTAGTGCTTCTTTCGCTTTAGGTAGTGTTCTAGTTATTACATTTACATCGTCCGCGAATGCTAATAATTGTGATGACTTATAGAATATTGTGCCTCTACTGTCCAGTTTTGAATCTCTTACAGCCTTCTCTAGTGTGAGGTTAAAGAGCAGGCACGCCAGCGGGTCTCCCTGTCTAACCCCTCGATAAGTTGCGAATTCTTCTGATATTTCATTCTCGATTTTAATTCTGTTTGTGACTTTAGCCATCATCATCATCGTCAGTGAAATTAGTTTTTTTGGTATTTCTAGTTCCTTCATGGCTTCGTATATTTTGGGTCTTATTAGGCTATCGTATGCAGCTCGGAAGTCTATGAAGATGTGGTACGTATCTATATTGTATTCATTTGCTCTTTCTAGAATCTGACGCAGTACAAATATCTGGTCGGTGGTTGACCGTCCTGGCCTAAAACCGCTTTGGTATTCTCCCAACTCCCTTTCCACGTGTTTGTTCAAACGCTTAAAAATGATATTTGCTAGTATTTTATAGATTGTATTTGTAAGCGTGATCCCCCTGTAGTTCTTGCATTCTAACTGCTCGCCTTTCTTGTGAAAAGGGCATATTAACCCTACGTGCCATTCGTCCGGCATTCTTTCCTCTGTCCATACCTTACTTAGCAGTTCGTATATTGCTTCTGTTAGTTTGTATCCTCCGTATTTGTATAATTCTGCCGGGATGCCATCACTACCGGGTGCTTTATTATTTCTTATTTTTAAAATAGCATTTTGAACTTCATCTATATTCAGTGGTGGTATTTCTTCCAGATTATGTACCTCCAGTGGTGTCACTCCCACTGTTTCTGGTGTTTCCGGCGCTTCACTACCGAGCGCTTCTTTAAAATGTTCGACCCATCTTTGTAATATTTGTTCTTTACTATTAAGGATATTTCCTTCTTTGTCTTTGCATTTAGTTGTTCGCGGTTTGAATACTTTCCTTGTTTTATTGTTACTTTGGTAAAATTTTCTACTTTCCTTTTGGTTTCTGTGTTGCTCTAGCTCTTCTAGGATGTTGCGCTCGTGTAGTCTCTTTTTCCCTCTGATCAATCGCTTTTCTTTCCTTCTAAGTTCTTTGTATTTTTCTTGGGCTGCTCTGGTTCTATGCTGTTGCAATACTTCATATGCTTTGTTTTTCTCGGCTGTTGCTTTACGGCACTCCTCATCATACCAGTCCTTCTTGGTTTGTTTCTCTTCTTGCCCTAGGATCTCGGATGCTGCTGATATCAGGTTTGTTTTGCATGTGCTCCATGTTTCTATCAGTGACTTATCATTATTTTCCATATTGAGAATAGTATTCAGATGGTCTTGATATTTTTGTCGTATCTCTTCGTTATGTAGGAGATGTGTATTGTACTTTGTTGGCTTGGTACCTTTAGAGTTTTCTTTATCAGTTTCTATTACTTTTCCTTGTAACATTTCTCCTCTTTGTCGTTGTCTTTCTACTTCTATTGTAGATAACCCATTTCACTCGTAAAATTTTTTCCATTTTATTTTCCATTTAGAATTTGATTGATTATTTTTCTCCCTTTTTTGTTAATCTCTCATTCGCATTCAACTAAAATTGTTTCTTCTTCTTTCATTCTTACTTTTTCTTCATATTTCATTGCTCGCTTGCCAGTCTCAATTCTTATTTTGTTATTTTTGGTTTCTTCTAAAATGATATATTTTGGTGTTTGTATTTCTAATCCCAATACCCATCGCAAATATTTGCATTGTATATTTTCTAGAGAATCTTGTTCCGTCCATCCCCAAATTTCTGAAGCGTAGAGTATTATACTTTTTATTAAACTGTCAAACATCATTATTCTTGTCTTATAATTTCCTCCGAATTTTCTCTCCCCTATTCCCCATATTTGGGTTATTGCTAAATTTGCTTTTTCTGACATTTCTTTTACATGTGTCCCTCTTCTGTTATTTCTTTGAAAATGATATCCGAGATATTTGTAGGTTTTTACTGTTTTTATTTTATTTCCTTTCCATTCCCAGTTTTCTACAATTTCTCTTCCTCCACCTTTTCTAAACTTCATTATTTTCGTCTTTTTGAGTTTTAAGTGTTAATTTCTTGTTTTGTAAATATTTTCAAACCTGTTTAATAAGGATTCCATTTCTTTTGCCGATTTTGCAATTATTGCAAGATCATTTGCGTAGAATGCGTACAGAATTTCCTTTTTCCAACTACTATTCCCCCAGTTTGTCCTTTACTGAAATTTTCTTCAATGTCGCTTATGTATAGTGCGAATAGTGTTGTGCTAAGCGGACATCCCTGTCTCAATCCTTTAGTCGTACAAAATATGTCTGATTCCTCTTCATTTATTCTGACTTTGTTGCGGGTTTCTTCGTATATTTTAGCTATTCTTGATGTTAATTGTTTACTTATCCCTTTTTTATACAACATATCAATAAGTTTTTCTCGATTGTCGAATGCTGCCTTTAAATCTGCGTATGATATATACAATTTTCCTTTTTCTTTTTGTATTTCTCTGTCTATTATGTAGTTTAGTATGTAGATATTATAAATAGCACTTCTGTTTTTCCTGAAGCAGTTTTGTGTTTCAGGCAATAGTTTTAGTTCCTTTATTTGTTTTGTTAGTCTTTCATTTGAAACCATAGCATATAATTTATATAATGTATCTAATAGTGTTATTCCTCTATAATTGCTTACATCGTCTTTTCCGTCGTGTTTATAAATCGGGTTAATGATTCCAAGTTTCCATCTTTCAGTAAATTGTCTTCCTTCCCATATCTTATTAAATACTTTTGTTATTAGTTCTATCAACTTTGGTGTGTTGAATATCCAGGCTTCGTTTGGGATTTTGCTCCATGTCTACTTTTATATCTTTTAACATTTTCAATATTTCCTCTTCAAAATTTCCCGCCTCCATCACTTTTCTCTTCAGTTTTGGTGACCTTTTAATTTTTACACTTTTAACGAAGTTTTCTGCATAATTTTGTAGGTCACCTTACACTACGGGTTCTTCCTTTTGCTAATTCCTCGTAGTTTGACATTTTGCCGTTAGCTGTATGTTGCTTCTACTGGTCTATAGGTGCCGTTGTTGTTTAAACAAATTTGTTTATTCACGACCACGTGTTTTTTTTTAACCTAAAAGTTTCAGATGAATAAATACTGATGTACGTTTTTCTCACTGCCCTGATGTTATGGATTTTTATTTCCTTTGTTTATTGCAGTTACATGTTCTTTAAATTTTAATTTCGAATTTCCTTAGTATTATATAATAATTTTCTAATAAAGTTTCCCCATATGAACTTGGAACTAAGTACGCCCATGGTAAAAAACGCAATGGATGGTATATATATATATATATATATATATATATATATATATATATATATATATAGTGGCTTAACACCCCTATGGGGTTGCGCCGCTTCCTTCGAAGCTTTCTAAATCCAATATTATTGGAGTGGATCAATCTCCGTGACTATTTCTTAGATGTTCTTTATAATCTTTCTCCACAACTTCCTATCTCTTGTTTTGTCCAGTTGCTGATTCCGCCGGTTTTCTTGATCTTCTTCACTTCTCTCAGCCATGATGATCTGGGCCTGCCTCGTCTTTTTCTTCTGCCTGGGCTCCACTCGACTGTTGATCTTATTGTATTCCTTTCTTCTGCTCTCCATACATGGACAAGCTATCTCATTTTTTGTTGTTTAATTATATTTTCTCCTTCTAATTCTTGTTCTATTTCATGTTTTATTCTTATTCTATATTAATTTTCTGATACCTGGATTGGTCCAAGTATTGTTAGTATTATTTTGCGTTCCATTATTTTTAGATCTTCTTCCTCTTTTTTTGTAATTGTAATTGTTTCAGCTGCGTATAATGTTATTGGTCTTATTATTCATTTGCTTATACAGATTTTGTTAATTTTTGTTAATAATTTGTTTTTTAATATTTTTTTATTTCCGTAAAAAGCTCTATTTGTGCTATAATCTTTTCCTCAATTTCTGTTTTTCTTTCTCCTTTACTTGATAATATAATTCCCAAAAATTTAAACGTATCTACTTGTTCAAATGTGTGTTCTCCGATTTTTATTCCTTTGTTTTCAGCATTCTTTCCTAGCAGCATTATTTTGGTTTTTGCTTTGTTGATTTTTAATCCTATCTGCTTCGATCATTATTTCTTGCAGCATTTCTATCATTATCAGATTTGTTCTTGTTACTAATCTGCATAGTCTTTGTCCGTTATCATTTGTGTTGTCGTGTATTGTGTGTCTTCCTGCTACTTGCTGTATATAATCTTCCTTATTTCCCTATTTGAGCATTAAAGTCTCCTAATACAATTTTTGTATCTTCTTTTGGTAGTTTTTCAATTCCTTATTCTAACATATCATAGAACGTTTCTTTTTCTTCCGATTTCGCATTCTCTGTTGGAGCATATATATTTAAGATTAATATTTTGAAAGGTGTCGTATGTATTCTACAGTAGGTTACTCGTTCGTTTATTGATTTAAAATATAATATATTATTTTTGAGTTCATATAAGATAATAAATGCCACTCGGTATTGCCCTTGTTTTTATTCCCTAAATATTTTACAATATAATTGTCTTTTACAATTTCTCCTGCTCCATTCCTCCTAGTTTCTTGTATTGCAGCAGTATTTATTTTATACTTTAATATTTCTGCAGCTATTTCTTGCGTTTTTCCTGAATGTAGCATAGTTCTAACATTCCAGGAACTAATTCTTATCTTATTATTACTTTTTGTTTTTTTTTACATTTCTTTCTATTTTTTTTTCATTTACATGTATTTACAGGTGTGCGTGTTGGTGCCATTTCATTTTACTTATTCCTAATTCTTTTGTATTAGCCAGTTTCTTTACCGTGTTTCCTGTTACTTTATTTTTGTTTGATTGCTATGTTTGTTTTGATAAATTACCTTTTATTTGTCTTTCATTGTAGCTATTTGTTCTAGGCCTACTTGTAAATTGAGGTCTGACACTTGAAGTAGTTGGTATATCTTCCTTATTGGGTTCTTGATCTTGTCTCGTTGCATCTTGTTCTTCTTTGTTTTCTTCGTTATCTTCATATGTTTATTTCACTTTGCTTTTGTTCCTTCTCTTCAGAATGCATTAGTTTTTTGTCGTTTTCTTCTATTATTAATTTTGACGTTTCATTGTTATCTATTTTTATTCCATCAACATATAAATTATTTTTTTTTAAAACGGCATGTTTATCCTCTTTTTTATGTCTTTCATCAGCGGTATCAATACTTTAAAAACTTTCGGTTTGCCAAAATTTCTATTAATTTCCTGCTTTTTGCTAGTTTTATTAGTACCGGTCTTGTTTTATTTTCCTTTTGTCCTAGTCTATATATATATATATATATATATATATATATATATATATATATATATATATATATATATATTATTAATATCTCTGTTCGAGTACTGCACTAACTATCTAACGAGTAGCAATGGTGCCTAAAGTGTATAGTTGAATTAAAACAACGAGACGAGACCTATTCGGTATTGTTATTGTTTAATTAATAAAGTGCGTTCGAAAGCAGAGACTAGACAGAGTGTTGCTACAACAATATGTCACTCACGGGCGTAAAGGCCGATGAGTACGCAAAAATAAAACCAAAAGGTCCTCTCTCCGAAAGAAGGACCTAGCGGCATGCATCCACACAAAAGGAGAAAAGGCGACAGCAAGTTGCAAGACAGGTACAGTGTAGAAGTAAGTAACACATACGACTCATTTAGTGAAGATGATGAAGCAACATTAGAAACCTTACAAGAGGAAATACAAACTACGATCAAAGAAAAAATACACCTATAGTCGTGTACAGTTTCATACAAAATCACACACAAAGCTTCAACAACCTCAGCAAAGAATTAGAAAAAGAAATAGACGTAAAGTATAAGAATAACAGATTGATCATGTATACGAAATCTAAAAATGACTACGAAACTGTTATTGACAACGTAGAAAAATCAAAATTCGAATACCATACATATAGCCGAAAAGATGAAATCCAGCATCAAATAGTATTGAAGAATATGCCACCTAACGTAACAAAAGAGGAAGTTAAAAGTGACCTCGAAAGGCTGAATGTACCAGTTTTAAAAACAAATCAAATGAAATCTAAAAGGGAATACGGCAATCTGCATGAATTGCCAATGTTCATAGTTACCATTAAAAATACAATGAGCTTAAGAGAGATCTATAGTATCAAAAAAGTATGCCATTGCATAATACAGTGGGAAAAATATAAAACTAAGGGAGCAGTGCAGTGCTATAGGTGCCAATCTTTCTGGCATATAGCAAAGAACTGCCATAAAACAATGAAATGTGTAAAATGCTCTGGACCTTATCCTCCTAATGAATGCCAATCTAAAACCCTAAAATGTGCAAACTGCACAGGAAATCATCCTGCTAACTATATAAAGTGTCCGACATACGAAAAATGTTTACTATCCATAGAAAATAATCTGTCTAAAACCAGCTCTAGAATGCCAATAAAAAAGATTGATTTTAAAATGAAGAAATCTGAATTTCCAAGCCTCAATAACACAACTCAAAATAATAATAACAATAATTTCAAATGGGGAAAACAGCAACCCCAAACCCCCATAGATAATGAAAACAAAGTAAGCATAACAGATATATTCTCCGAAATAAAAAACTTATTTAAAAATCTAAATCTAGCAAGAATCATAAATATATTCAAAGCAAACATTCTAAAGATCAAAAGTGCACCTGATACAATTACAAAATTAGCAATTGTAACTGAAATGATTGTTCGGACCGCATGTGCCATCTAACGGCGGACGGACCGACCACTGTCGTTCCCGCAGTTTTACTATATTTTGCGCGTTATTTTGACAAACTCTTCTCTGTCTTGTTTTTCAAGTTAACGCACATGTAAATTTTTATTACGGCTTTTTTCCTTAAAAATCTCGTGAACTAAGAGCATTTGGTGTTCTAGTTTAGTGATAATTTAAATATCATTCGCAGTGTTTTGTGATCCAAGTTGTTTGTGCTTAGCACCGCTTTTTCTATTGTTTTTTGGATTGCTAACCTAAAATACATACTCACCGCATTGGTGCATTCACCGTGCATTTACTTTATTTTCTTTATTTATTTGTTGCTTTTTCAGCATTTTTAGCAATAGAACAAAATTATCAGCACTGGCTATATTGCATTCCAATTGGAAGACTGTATGTACTAACGATCGCTTAGAAGTGCATCTCCAGAAGTTTGTATCACTGTTATATCTGCTGCATGCTGCTCAAGGTAGACCTAAAATCGCTTTACTTTATACATCTGGCACGCAGTAAGTATGCTTTACTTTATTTTACTTACGAACCTGTCTTTCAGAATGATTCTATAATATTTGCCAGTTGCACATTGCACATTTGCTGCACGCTTTATGCTTTATTTTGTGTCTTTATTTTGTATTATTTACTCGCATTTATTGCACTGTTATACTTAATTTAAACATTCATATCGCATGAATTTATTGGCGCTGGTTAGCAGCACGCTTTGTACACTTGCACATTGATTCTAACTCCAGCTATTGCGTCTACTTTGCTGTTGGTAGTTCAAGTTTGTATAGCTTCGTTCCTATTTAACAGTTGTGGGCCAACCCTCTTTTTCCTATCTTCCCACGAGCTTCCAATCAATTGTGTAAGTCCTGTAGATCGCTCCTGCAGGTGAAGAGTGTCATACCTAACCACCATTATCAACTTTGTATCTATTATTTCTGATTGGTATTCTTTATAGTTCGCGTCGTTACGTTTTGTTTAAAGGTGTTTCACATTCCGTCACTTCTTACAGTCCTTTCGGATCCACGCAACGCATATAGACGCAATCGGTCGCACGGATCTTAAATACATTTTAAATCTGACCGCGTCGCCACAATGATAATAAATATGCTTAACACTAACAAAACAATTAATTTAATCACATGGAACTGCTGTACTATAAAAGATAAAGTTGTAGAATTAACTGAATACATAAAAGAAAATCAAATAAACATCATAGGTCTAAACGAAACTCGCCTGGATTCGAAACACAAACTAAGAATCAGTGGATATAAAATATATAGAAATGACCGAAACTCAAATGGCGGGGGAGTCGCAATAGTAATTAATAAAAATATAGAATACTACCAAGTAACAACCCCAAAACTTAAGACAATAGAAGCAATATCACTACTAATTAAAACCACAGATATAAATTTCATTATAACTGCAGTATACAACCCGCTAATAAAGAAAGTATGTAATAATGACCTAAATAAACTATGCAATCAACATAAAAATACTATAATATTTGAAGACTTAAATGCTAAACATATAAGCTGGAATTACCCAACCAACAATCGAAATGGAAAAACATTATTAGATTTTGCTAATAACAAAGAGTATATATATTATACTTCGTATATAGAGGAACAACGCAACGTGAAATATTGCAGCGCGAAAAAATTCCCGAAACCTTTGAGTGCCATCCCTTTATCGGGAACGGAACTAAAATAGTTGGATATCATCAAAAGACGTATGTCACAACTTAATCAGACGCATGCAGGTTCCATAGAATAAAATAAACATAGAGAGGGATCTCAGCGGTTCAACACAAACAAACACAGTACAGGTCAAAAAATATAGAATATACCTATTTCTTCATATCTGCATTTAATTTGCTATATGAATGAATTTTTAATCGAACGTGTTTTGTTGTTGTACGTATTTGTTCTTTCTTTATTCATTAAGTCAAAAATTTGAAAATGTTATTTCATCCCCATAAATTATCACGTAATTTATTAAGTTAAGCGATACGTTTATTTTGAAAGATAAATTTCACTCATTACTTACATACGTGATGATAGAATAAATTTTAAAGAAAATTAATGCGACAAAAGTTTGTTTTTATTGTCATATTTTTGTCTATACTTCATAAGTTTGTGTTTGAAATTTGAAAATGTGTTATTCTTTGTAAAATATTACCTTCATGAGATGCAACCTTATCTCAACAGCAGATTTGAAACTTCAGTATTGAGAATACTGCAAGATATGTAGTAGGAACGACGAAACCTGAAAATTTTGGTACCCGGGTACCCGATATGAATACCCGGGTAGTACCGGATACTCGATAATTACCCGTTACCCGATAATTACCCGATATCCGATAATAACCTGATACCCGATAATTACCTGATACGCTTAAAATATCCGTTATTCTTTCATATTCATCTTTTTAATATAAATTTTTGTTATTTGCATATAAATTTATTAAATGAACAAAAAAATATTATTTTCTGGTATGGAAATAAAAAAAAAACATTGTTATTTTATATAATATACGAGTGTATCAGCAGTATAAAATTACAAAATTAATCCTTATTACGGAAGTACATTTGATTTAATTACTTAGGAATATTTCATATTTCTATTTACAAATATCAGCATGGATGATGTATCTGCACTCAGTCTTGATCTTCGTTTTGTTACAATGTTTCCGGCAGCTGAAAACTGTCTTTAACTGGCAACAACAGATTTTAGGTAATGGGTAGATTTCGGGTAACGGGTAATAAACGGGTAACGGGTACATTTCGGGTAATCGGGTACATTTCGGGTAATCGGGTACTATTTTTCATACCCGGGTACATTATTATCGGGTAGGTTCCGGGTACCCGGGTACCCATCGTCATTCCTAATATGTAGTATCTTTATTAGGGTTGCTTGTATGTTTTTGATTTCATATCTTTATTAATTAAATATCGGTTAGTATTTTTACATTAGACAGTTAGTTGTATAATCAGTAAAAATATATTTTATCATGGCTTCACTTAAAAAATGTGAATATGTGAATTGTGTTTCATCACGACAGTTATTTCCTAAAATGGACTTTTTCAAATTTCCAACTAACAATGCTGAAAGGTGTAAACAATGGATAGTGAATTGTGGAAATGTTATCTTGTTAAACATTAGTGAAGAAAAATTGTGTTCTAAATTATTGTGTGAAAAACACTTACTTCCAGAAGATTTTACAAACTCTAAAAAAAATAGACTTGTACGTAATGCAGTTCTTATTAATTACAAATTTCACCTAGATAGTACCAGAGTTTTACAACAACCTTCAACTTCTACTGAAGAGTTTTCTTCAAAAGTTTTACCACCTAAGAAGACTTACGTGCGTAAACCAGGTATTGTTTTTACTCCCGAGAAATCATCATCAGACGAGTCAATCACTACTATATCCCCAACAGTTAAAAACATTTTGGAATTGTCGAGCCCAATCAAACACTCAATATCTCCCAGGAAATTGAAACTTAAGAACAAGATAAAAATACAGTCAAAAATAATTTCCAAAAAACGCAATGAAAATTATAGGCTACGGTCTAAGATACTTGCAGTTAAATCTAATTATAGTAAGTTCAGTGTTATTAATAAAAATATATTTATTCGAACATTTACAAATATGTTGCTACATCATAAAAAACGACAGCCATGGACAAAACAAGAGAAAAATATGTGTATCAAATTATATTTCCGATCGCCAGCAACATATAAATATATGAGAGACGTTTTAATTTTCCATTACCAGCAATAACAACCATAAGAAACTGGAATAAAGTGAGCTGTTTAAGTACCGGATTAACGATTAATAACTTTTTTTCATAAATTAAGAATAAAATCAAAAACAATGACAAATTCAGAAAGACAATGTGTTTTATTAATATATGAAATGGCAATAAAAACAGGATTAGAATATAACGGTATTTTTGATATCATTGAAGCATTTAAAGATCAAGGTCATCTAGGAAGATCTGATAAAATAGGAACCCAGGCTATTTTTTTATGAGAAGGGGCTTAATTCATTCATGGAAAATAACGGTAGCATATTATATTAGTGCAAGTAGTATCAAAGCAGATAAGTTAACATATCTGATAAAATTTGTTCTGCAGCAATTACATAAAATTGGATTTAATATCAGGGTTATAACTTCCGATCAAGGCTCAAACAATAGGAAATCTTTTAAAAATTTAGGTATTTGTTCAGAAACTCCATTTTTTGAAATATCAGGAAAATTTTTTTTTTTGCCCTTTATGATGTACCACATTTAATAAAAAGTGTACGAAATATTCTAATGAAATATAATATTTCAATAAAAGATTCGGAAGTGTCATGATTAGACATTAAAAATACATATTTTATTGACAAAAAAATGTTCTTGCCCGAGCTTTAGTTAATATAACAGATGCACATATTAATCCTAACACATTTTAAAAAATGCGAGTTTAATTTGTCACCCAAATATTTAGTCATAAGATGTCTACAGCTATTCTAGCTGCGCATTAGACTGGAGAGTTAAAATCAAGTACAGCTAACTACATCAGAATTCTGTAAAAGATTATTTGATTGTTTAAATAGTAAAAATTTATATGACCACAATATTTTTAAAAAACCTCTATGTTCCGGTAACAAAAAAGTAGAAAATACTTTACGAAGTAGCCTGCAGTGGATAAAATATTGGAAAATTTATACAGCTGCTAAAAAAGAAAAAAAAAAGAATATATTATATAGAAGGATTTATTCAAACAATAAATGGATTATTGCATTTATGGGAAGATTTGCAGAAAGAAAACTATAGTTTCCTTTTAACAAATAGATTAAATCAAGATCCGATTGAAAATTTATTTTCTTATATTAGAAGACAAGGGGGGCATAGTACAAATCCAACAGTAAAACATTTTACAATAGACTACGTTAGTGAGGTTAAGATTTACATTTAGCGAGAAACCCTAATTCAAATCTAAGTGTATGCATTTCTTATGGGAGTACATTTTCAATTCACGATATTAAAGCATTTTGGCGATTCTTAATTACAGCATAGGGTTTTTTTATATTCTACAACATTACTCTTTGCTTTCCGTAAAGATAAAGTACAAATAAAAGAATAAATTAAGAAAAATTTGATTTTAAAGAAAGTAGTATCGCAAATAGTAACATATGTCGTTACTTGGTGCAGCTGGTTAAGAACGCCAAGTTAAAGTGACAGGTTCATCAGAATTTTGTGGTTAGCCTTAATTTGACAATATTTTTGTATTAGTGTTTTTTGTCTTTATAAATTAAAAATAATGTCAGAAAGGATTATTACTTTGTCCGCAATAAATAATTCCTTTGCTGAGAACTTAAATTGTGTTAGCAGAGGAGAAAATTCTTTAAACTGCGGAAATTTAATCAAATATTTATTTGATGATGAATTAAAAACCATAAAAGGGACAGTGAAATCTTCTATAAAAAAAAATAATTATGAAGTCGAGGTAAGAAATTGTGATTACGTGGAAAACTTTAGTTATTATTTTAATTTGTTATTATAATTTCAGATTTGTTTAAATAAGGACTACATTATTCACTCCAGTAAATGTAGCTGTCCGAGAGGCCAATTTTTATGCCATCATATGGCCTGTTTGTGCTTATTTGCACACTACAATTTATCTAAAACAGATGTCGCATGTTCGTGGACTATTCAGGCGTCACAGAATTTGGAACCTGTTCCAGTTTTGCCATCGGTTCTGTTTGATCTACAACCGAAATCCTGTGACAATGCTGTTGATGTATTTAAACACAAATTGAAAGAAATAGATCGTGGCATAGGGTTACTGTGGCTAACAAGTCCCGAACCAGAAGATAAGGACGAAAAATTAGTTCCATATATAGAGGAGATTTTAATATCTGAAAGATATCTTTTGGCAGCAAATAAAAAGGAATGTTTTTCTAATTTGTTGCAAGTTAGTCCCGAAACAATTAAAAAAGTGGCTGCGCAAACGATCGGTCAAGTTGAAAATGCAGCATGGCTAATTTCTAGAAAGCATCGGTTGACAGCTTCTAATTTTGGGGCAATAATTAAAGCCATTAAAAGACAAAGCTTTCCAGAATCTCTTTTTAAAAAACTTATAGGTATAAATTTAAAGAGTTATGTTTATATCCATTATAATTGAAGGTTTTTGATTGTTAGGATTTTATAACTTAGAGCGAGTGAAGCAAGTGCAGTGGGGACGCCAGAAGGAAAAAACAACAATAATGCTATACGAAAGACAAGAAGGAGTTCTTGTTAATCCAACGGGCTTGTGGTTACACAAATGTGGCTATCTTGGAGCAAGCCCTGATGGTCTTATACAAGATGATGGTATTATTGAAGTGAAGTGTTCGTTTTCTTACAAGGACTCGGAACTTCAAACAGCGTTAACTGATAAGGATGTTGTCTATTGGAAAGATGATAAATATATCATTAACACTGACCATGATTACTACCACCAAATTCAGAGACAGCTTTTTATTACAGATAGGAAGTATTGTAATTTAATAATATTTAGTAATATAAGCTTAGTTGTTGTAAAAATAGAAAAATGTTCCGAATGGGAACATAATTTGTCTGTAATACAAGACTTTCATTTTAATAAGTATATACCTTATTATATGTGTAAATAAATAAAATAATATTGTATATAATTGTCCTTTGTTTGAACAAAACTGGGTAAATAAACAAAAAATAAATAGGTACTCATCCTTTTACAAATATTGCACATTTTTAAATAAATTTGTAAACATAAAATAAAAATTGAAAAATCATCTATTCCACATCTAAATACTCTTCAATCTCCCTTATTAAAGGATTTTGTAAATTAACTAATGTGGAACAAACTTGAAATACAATGCTAGCATGTTGTTGTAGTGATTTTGGAATGAGATTTAGAATTCTAAAAGCTTTAATACGAGCATTTGCTCTTTCTACGTGTATGCGCCACCTTGCAATATTTAATGTTTTCAAAGCTTCGTCTCATGAAAATTGAGGTGACATTAAAAAAGGTGGCATATTTATAGTTACTCCACGAGGAACTAAATCTCTTATAAGAAATCCCTTATCGACCATTATCATATCACCTTCAGTTAATTGGTCACTTATTTTTGATAATTTAAATATTTGTTTATCTGAAGTAGATCCAGGGTATAAATCACTAACAAATACTATAACTCCGTTGGGTACCACTCCTACAATCGCTTTATAAGTATTTGTGTGTTTATAGTTGCTGCATGTTTCTTCCTGAACTTTCATATCACTTGTTCTACTGATGCGAACTTCTGTGCAATCTATTATCAGTCTGCAGTTGGTAAAAGCCGAAAATGAACTAGGGAGACATGTTTTTGTTTTAAGGCGTGAGGGTATTTTGGATAAAAAAACTTTGAATAACACACTATGCATCAAGTAGATCCAAGTTAAATAAACATTTGTAATAGTAGCGGAACTACTGCCAAACCTGGTAGCCAAATCTAAATGCAGAGAATTTAATCTTAACTTCATTAATGTTATTAGAAGCTGATCTGCATATGTAAAAACTATCACTTTCCATTTAAGATAATAAATAAACTGAAATGATGATAGATATGACAGTAGTGCTTGAAAAGTTTCATCGTCAGGTAAACTGGTGTATAATTGGATCAACTTATTATCATTTCTAATATTTTGGTAGCGGAATTGATCTTTGGACTTTTCAATATCCAGTTGTTCTTCTAAATCTCTAATTTTTGACCATGAAAGTTTACATTCTTCACATACAGGTATATTATCCTGTATTTCAAATTCCCTGCTTTTTGAAGAGCATGCCTCTGGTTCGTCAAGTACAGCATCAAATTCAACATCTTTACAATGTGTAGTTTTTTTTTCGAGTTCTTTTCTCGGGCGAAGTAAATACAAATCTTTTTTCTTTATTGTGGTCAAATACAGTAGGTCCATTCTCTTTTTTTCCGTCTAGGAAGTGACAACTGCATATTACTGCTGTAGTTGTTAGTTTTTTATCTACACGGCTGAAAATTATTAAAAAAAAAGCATGATTACAAAGTTAATTGTTGACATAAACTTTGCAACTTTACCAGGCTAAAAGTCTTTCCCAATTTTTAAATTCCTTAATATCTTTAGGAACTGTAAACATTTTACACGACATAGGATGTTCATCCTGGTGCAAAACACATTCCAATTTTTTGATAAACTAGGGCCAATAAAACAATCAAAAATCGTAATTTAAATAGATGACAAAACCGCCATAAAAGAAAACAGAGCGATGCTAATGCGCAAGTCAGATTTGAATAGGACTAAGACAGCTACGACATACGTTTTCAGAAATTCACCTACTGTTTAAATTGAAGTTTATTAAATAATATTATGTTTTCTGCGTCTGTATATTACATTAGAAGATAGATAAAACATTAGAGATTAGTAATTATAAGGTTTGATAGTTAAGATTTGCATTTTATAATACTTTCTAGCAGCTTAAAGATAGCATATTTTTAGTCCTATAAGAATAACATGGGCGCATAAATCAGCAGAGGCGAGTTACGGTTTTAGTTTGAATTTGGCGCCACAAAATGACCGTTACACTAATGCAGTCTATAGCACTGCAACACTTTATAACCATAAAAATTCAAGAACCATCTGAAAGTGCCAATTATGAGTATGATTAAGATGACACTCTAGATCTAGACTATACTTCTCAAACTGTTAATGTAAGTGCAACACAGGACATACAATTTTATTCTCCACAAACATTTGAAAATTCTTCTAGTAGTGATGAATCCAGTTCTGAAGAATTTCCCAGTAAAATAGAATTAAAAGTGACATTAGAAACTTGTAGTGTAGTGTATTTTTCAGGCTACTTAATTCATAACTGTTACAAAAAATATAAATGTCAACGATGCATCAGTACTTTATCAAAATTAAAAGTTAATTTATCTAATCAGAAATAATTATTAATTATTAATAGAGATTACAGTGAGAGTGATAATATAAGATTTTTAAAACAACTAAATTTAGAATTTGTTAACATTGTAAAAAGCTGTTTAAAAATATTTCATCACAACTTTAATATTTTAAAAGCGAAAAAAAATATTAAACAGTCTTTATTACAATTATGTATTGATAAAATAAATTCAAAATTTCCTACTTTCTTCGATATCTGTAAAGAACATCGCTTATTTATAGTGGAGCGAATTGTATATATTAAATTGATAAAATGTCTACAACGGGATACCTCTGATCTGCAAAAACCTAAAATTCCTAAAGCAAAAAAGAATTTGTTCTCTTTGTAAATTATATTATTGGATTGTTTCTATTTTATTTATAAGTTATGAGTGTTTATAAATGTATATATGTCTGTAAATATTTTTTACTTTATTTGACATGTAAAAATATGTTTTTGATTAATAAACATGAAATAAGACACATCCACACACATAAATATATTAATATTTATATTGCAATGATGTCAAAAATATACAAATCGGATGTTACGAAATGAAATACTATTTAATATTTCTTAAGAGCTTAATCCTATGTTCTACATTCATTCATGTTCTATGTTGATTCATCAAAATAAATTAATTTACCTATGTATATTAGGACAAAATTAGTATTATGCTTCGTGGACAAAATATATATCCTCTAGACGGTTTGTACTGTCAACAATATAAATTTAAATTTTACCCAGTAAGTATACTAAATATCTAAATCCCTTATTTGTATCATAAGTGGAAAGTTAAAAATAGGAATAATTAAATTTTGAAATAAGTCGTTAAACTTATAATTCAATAAATATTCACTTATTTAAATTTTTTATTTTCATTGATGTTTTTAAAATTGTTTTTATAAAAATAAAGCTTATATCAAGTATTTAAAAAAAATGCAACATTAATTTTTTTTATTTAAATATTTATTAATTACAATAAGAATTTTATAATTAATATTTTACCATCTTCTAAAAAAATTGTCTAGGAATCATTATGACGTAGGTTAAAACGTAAAGACGATACGTCTATTTAAGTCTATTATGTGTTAGAAGATATTTATGTAAACAAAACAAGCGTGGTCTTTACCTGCCTGCCGCGAGAAACCATCAGTTATTCTGCAACGACTTACGTCCCATTTATTCATTAGAAAGAGATAGGTTGTCAACAGTCCCCTTTGTGTCTCCCCAACATTACCAAAATCAAACCGCGCTCGTTTTACTGCGTAAGGTTTTTTCTTTATATGTATAAATCCTCTTTGCTAATAATAAACAGTTGCAAATACTAGCGCTTGACGAACCAAAACATTTTTCTACAAGAGGAAGACCAAGCGTACTGGATATAATACTCCCAAAAAACATCACGAACGTTAGCTACCCCGAATCCAAAAAGATATTCAATTCGGATCATAATCCTGTAGAGTTTACCATGTTTAAAAAAGCCAGTTGGAAAACCCCAATTCCAGTACTTAACTACAGAGCAACTAATTGGAAAAACTTCAGACTAACCCTAAATGAGAAAATCCCAACGGCAAATCACATAGTTAACAATACAGACGACAATAATATACAAATCAACATACTCTATACTGCAATAAAAGCAGCAACAACAAAATCGGACATGGCGCAAATATCAACAAACAAAATCCTTAAGACTAAAATCAAGACTAAAAATACTACAAGAAATTGTAAACAAAAAACTAAAGAATTGGAAAAATGATCAGTGATACAAAGTACTTAGTAAAGTAAAGCCAGGAGCAGATAACGCATGGAAGATAACTAAATACTTCAAAAAAGACAGTAACACAATCCCACCGCTGAAAACAGCAAACAGGGATATATACACGGATGAAAATAAGAGTAATACCCTTGCTGATCACTTCGAAAAGGTCAATAAAGCTACCATAGACTTGGGAAACACTAATTACACTAACAAAATAAACAAGAAAATAAAACAATCCTTCACGGACAAACCAATAAAATATACGAATGCTAGATTAACAAAACCTAGCGAAGTTTATAAAATAATAAAAAGACTCCAAAATAAGAAAACACTAGGAATAGATGCAGTTCCCAATAAAGTATTAAAAAATCTCTCAAGAAAAGCACTTGTATTATTAACAAAAATCATCAATTCAATTCTAATGTTTTCCTATTTTCCAGAGCAATGGAAAACTACTAAGCTAATACCAATACATAAAACCGGAAAGAATCCAGAAGAACCCAAAAATTATAGACCAATCAGCTTATTAAGTAGCATTAGTAAAATAGTAGAACGGATCATCTATGCCAGACTAGAAGAACATATTGAAAACAAAAATCTATTAATCGCTGAACAGTTCGAATTCAGAAAAGGACACTCAACAATCGGACAACTTGTAAGAGTGTGTGATTATATAACTGATGCATACAATAAAAATAAACACATAGGTGCATTATTTATTGATATTGAAAAAGCGTTTGACAGTGTATGGCACAAAGGACTAATATTCAAACTGATAGAATACGAATTTCCCAAGTATTTAATTAATCTAATCAACTCCTACATAAGAGATAGAAATTTCAAAGTTAAAGTAAACGAAATTCCACCACAAGGACAATAGAAGCAGGAGTACCCAAGGATCGATATTAGGACCAATCTTGTTTATCATATACATAAATGACATCCCAAAAAGACCTGGAACTGAAGTTGCTCTATATGCTGACACTACATACTTCACCAAATCATACCGAATAGATACAATTGCTAATAAACTCAGTGTGTGCCTAGGAAAAACTAAAAAACACTTTGAAAAATGGAAAATTAAAATTAATAGCGATAAAACTGAAACAATCCTCATGACTAAAAGAAGACCAGCAATAAAAAACAATGTCAAAATAAACGGCAGAATAGTGGAGTGGAGTCACTCAGTAAAATACCTTGGACTAAACTTGAAAAAGGGACTCACGTACACGAAACATATCAATGAGACTGTCAACAAAGCAAACAAAATGTTGTTTAAAATCTACCCAATGTTTAATAGAAAATGTGGACTAAGCACAGCTAATAAAATACTGATATATAAACAGTGCATAAAACCAATTTTAACATACGGTGCTCCAGTGTGGTATAATACTTGTGACACAAATTATAAAAAGATACAAGTGATTCAAAATAAGTGCCTGAGAATAATTGGACAATATCCTAGATATACTAAAGTAAGCGATATGCATGAAAAACTTAAAATAGAATACATTAAAGACTATCTGGACAATCTAACAACAAAGTTCTTTGAAAAATGTAAACTCAGTAAAAACCCATACATAACAACAATGTGTGATACTAGATTAAAGACTTTAAACTATAAAAAGTACAAACATAAAAGAACAATACATAAATTATTAATATAAGCCCAAAAAACTAAATAAAGTAATTAATTAATTAATTAATTAGCTATATACAATAAAGAGTAGGTTTTTTTGTTTGAAGAATAGTTTTTTCCTACAAAATGTACTTAATGAGATAAAATAATAACAAATGTAAAATTATTACGACCAAAAATGTATGTAAGAATGGTTAATGATAATCAGGTGTACATAAAATAATGAAACTCTTTTTATTATGTAAATTAAGACTGACAATAAAACTTTTTTATGTATATAAAATATCTCTGTTATTTATATCTATTTTTATTAAGTTTTTTATTAATCTAAGCAAACGTTTTCTAGTTGAAATTTATTTCTTTCTTCTTCTATTAGGTCAAAAATTAAAATATTTTTCTTTTTGTTTATTTGTTCCTCTTCTTTCCAATTTTAATATTCTAGCAGCTTCTTTTCAGAATGATGTCTGTCGTACGATTCCTGTAGTCTAAGTTTATCTTCTAGACTTACATTTTCATAGGTTGCGCGGGTGTTGCATTAGTCTTTTTTTGACTTAAAGAAGGCAATGTTGAATTCGGCGTTGAAGAGTTCCCTGTATTGTATTATAATTGCGATTTATGTTATATTATTGTGTTACCCTTGTACCAAGAACATTTTTGTTGGTTTTTTTCTGGTATAGTGAGAAGAAACGGAAGGAAAAAGTTTCATGTGTTGCCTAATGCTTCTCTCGTCAATTTTTTCGGCCTTACTGAATGCTGTTCTCTTCTGTGTTCTTCCAGGGATCCCGTTTTCCCGATTTTTTTTTAATACGATTTTGACCCACTGTTCTTATATTCCATCAGTATTAAGGAATATAGTTTTACAGATCGACATTTCTTTATTATTGGGGGTAATAATATATTTTCTCTGATTCGGAATTAGAATATCATATTCCAGCACGCTTATTGATGTTAGAAGGAGCTTCATTCTTAAACCATTTTTGGCTATATTTTGTTATTTGAGATTGGTATGACTGCATTAAATACACAAAATATCTAGGCAACTGACAAAATAATTCTAATTTACCTAGGCAACAGACGAAACAGAAATCACTGTCACCAACCTAACTATTCTATCAAAAAAATCCCTTAATGGAAATTGTCAAATATTATTATAAAAAATAATGTAAATAAAAGCCGAAACAGAGAAAATAGTATAAAACATTCGTTATAGAAGGCAATTCAAGCTCTAGTTCGTTCGGGCACTCGCTGCTTTGCGCTCGTTCCTGAAATTCAAACTCGTGCTTGAAAAGGTTGCCTTCTGTTTAATATACTATTCTTGAGAAATTCCTCTTTGAGTTTCCTTCTGTTTTTCTAACTTCTTTATTGTCTAAAGGCTTAACGCTTCTTGCTATATAATCCCACTGTCTTGTATGATTACTTATTTTCCAAAATTCTTCTAAGAGTTGCATTGTATTTTCTTCATTTATCTTGTCACGACATTTAATTCTACATTTCTCTTTACATGGATATTTCATTTGTCTTGCTCTAATAACTTTTATTTTGGCGATTTTTGTGTTGTAGTCCTAAATTTTGCTCTCTTTTAGCTTTTACGTCAATCCAATCACTTTTGTTTCTAGTAATTTTCACCATTCTTTTTAATGGTTGAAATTTTGCGATTTTGGTGAACTTGAACTTTCGGCCGTGGGTATTTGACAATATCAGGCACATCAGATGATTCGGATGATTCCGAAAGCACATAATCAAAATCAATATCCGAATAATCTGATAATAATCCTTCTTCATTGTTAGTTTTTGATTCAAAAGCTGTATTAAGAATGCAGGTGTCTACAGTTTGTAAAAAAATGGCAGAAGTGGATACAGTGCTTTTGAACTTTTCTTGTTCTGTAAATAGTTAAGTATCTATAGTACAAACTTAAAATAATAATAAAGTACTTTCTTGATTCCAAAGGAATATTTATTGTGCAAGCAAATTTTAATTCCCCGCTACCGGGGAGTATACTGAAGATTATCGCATCTGGAAATTGAGCATATTTCCGCGGATTTATCCGGATCTAATTACACACGTGGCATTGAAATTCTTTTAGAACCGCCTTACACCTCAGGTGAGCGCTATATTCGTTTATTCTGTTGTTTTACTTTATTAATTGTTATAGTTATATCTACCATTATTTCGATTGATAATTTTAAAATGTTCAACTCCCTTTAAAATAATTCCAGTGGCGTGCCCGTGCCACGCTTGTTATAGTTTGGTTATTAACAAAACTCTTTCAGGTTCTTTATTGGTATCACTAGTTGATATTGTCGTTTCGTATTTTTTTCCTGCTGTGCAATTCAAAATTCTCGTGCACAATTACGAGCATTATCGCCAGAAAATTGACCTGAAGCGCTTTGGAACTTTATTTGGATTTATCATTCAATTGGAACGATCCGTGGACCAAAGTGCTATCCCTTGCAAGTCGAGCTTAGCCTTGAACATTCTTGTGCAGTCCAGAGCTCGCCATCTTGCTCTGCCGGACTCGACGTCGCCAAACTTGCTGAGCCGTCATTAGGAACTACCACCTTGTATCAAGGACCACAGATAAGCTCCCTTTATTTTATTATATTTATTAACTTTATCCCCTTTATAAGCATAAGCTTAAAATGTACTATTAGAGCAATTATTGAAAATTGGAACCGTACATCCATTTTGTATAATTTTTGTGTGAGAGCTCGCGCGAGAAACGTTTACTTATTATTATATTGTTTATATATATATATATATATATATATATATATATATATATATATATATATATTTATTTATTCTTGAACTCGAATTCGGGATCGTGTGGTTGTAGAGAGAGAGTCAGGACTCACATTGCTACGTCATTTTTAAAGCGCCTGTATCGTCGTGTGCTTTGTTGACCAACCATCCGCCGTACGTCGTTTTGTGCCTATTCAATTAGTACATTGCTTGCACATCGTAGTCCTCGCCCTGTCGTGCGTACCCCATCCCCGGAATATAGCTATCAAGGTGGTTAAATTAGTTATTTTCGTTCAATTTCGATCTCGATATTTTTCGTACTTCTACAGAGATTTGAATTTTTATATATACACTTGTTTAAAAGTATCATCGTTGCTCACATTTTATTCGTTCATTAAATTCAGTTGAATAGTGTTTTATTTTTTTATTTGAATTATTCCTTGGGACCCCGATTTCAGGTAGTTTTATGAATATTAGCTGCAGGGCAGTAGGAAGTATTTTCTTGGCTGTATACTAGGATTATTTTTTTTTAACAACAACTACGTGGCGCCCTATCATAGTTAACTATCAATATTGTTGTTTTGAACCACCCCGGCTGCACTGTATAAAAACTAGCGGCCACATTCCGAACAACTGTGAATGTGCTTTGCATTTTATTGGCACATCACCTGGGTGGACGTACTGCGTAGCAGT